>OY804610.1:5227662-5463496 GCA_963680895.1 Fragum sueziense
TTCAGAGTATGATATCTGATAGGAAACCTGATACTTAGGCTAGAATTTTTTTAAACAATGACTAACAACTCTTATTACTGTATTGACAAAAATCTGGATAAACAGTATGACGTCTGATAGGAAATCAGTTACTGTGGTTAGAAATTTAGTAGACACTATCTAATAACACTTATTAATCTAATTTTCATTGCTGTTTCGATCAACAGTCTTGATTCAGAGTATGATATCTGATAGAAAATGAGCTACTGTGGTTTGAATTTTAGTAAACAAAAATAACTCTCAATACTGTATTGACAAAAATCTGGATTTAGAGTATGATATCTAATAGGAACTCTGCTACTGTTCCCAGAACTTTTGTATACTATAACGCACGTCTCTTATAAATGTTTTGGCCAAAATCTGGATTCAGAGTATGATATCTGACAGGAAATCAGCTCCGTGTGGCTAGAATTTTAGTAAACAATAAGTAACAACTCTTATTACTGTTTTGACCAAAATCAGATTTCAGAGTATGATATCTGATAGAAAATCTGCTTTTTTGCAAGACATTCTTTCATACAACTCTTAAAACTGGATTCAAAGTATGATATCTGATGGGAAATCAACTACTGTGGCTAGAATTTTATTAAACATTATCAAACAACTCTTGTTACTGTACTAACAAAAAACTAGATTCAGAGTATGATATCGGATGGGAAATAAGCTACTCTGGCTAAATTGTTTTGACCAAAATATGAATTCAGAGTATGATATCTAATAGACAATTTGCTACTTTAGCTAGAATTTGTTGTATATAATAACGTACAATTCTTATAACTGTTTTGATCTGGATTAAGATTATGATAAGTTGATGGGAAATCAGCTACTGTGGCTAGAATTTGAGTAAACAAGAATTAAAAGTTCTTATTATTGTTTTGACCAAAATCTGGATTCAGAGTCTGATATCTGAAATAAGCTACTGTGGCTAGACTTCGAGTAAACAATAAATAACAACTCTTATAAATTTTTTTAGGGTTCAGAGTATGATATCTGATAGGAAATAAGATAATAGGAAAATGGTTTTAGTAAACAATAACTAACAAGGCTTATTACTCTATTAACAAAAATTTGGATTCATAGTATGATATCTGATAGGTTACCAGCTATTCTTGCTAGAATTGTAGTAAACAATGACTAACACGTCTTATTATTGTATTGACCAAATTCTGGATTCAAAATATGATATCTGATAGGAAATCAGCTGCTGTGGCTGAAATCTTGGCAGACAATAACTAACAACTTTTATTAATGTTTTGTCCCAAATGGTGATTCAGAGTATGATATTTGATAGGAATTCACCTAATGTGGCGATAATTTTAGTCAATACTAACAAGCAACTCAAATTACTGTTTTGACCAAATCTGGATTCAGAGTATGATATTTGATATGTAATTAGCTCCTGTTGCGAGAATTTAGTGATCAATAACTTACAACGTAAAATATTGTTTTTACCAAAATCTGGATCCAGAGTAGGATATATAATAGGGAATCAGCTACTGTGGCTAGAATTGTAGTAATCTATATCGAACAACTCTTATAACTGTTTTGATCAAAATTTGGATTCAAGGTATGATATCTTATAGGAATTCTGCTGTTGTGGCTAGAATTTTAGTAAACAATAACTAACAACTCAAATTACCGTTTTAACCAAAATCTGGATTCAGAGGATGATATCTAATTGGGACTCAGCTACTGTGGCTAGAATTGTAATAAATTATAACTAACAACTCCTATAAATGTTTTGACCGAAATTTGGATTAAGTGTATGATATATGATAGGAAATCAGCTACTGTTGCTCAAATGTTAGTAAACAATAACTAACAACTCAAATTACTGTTTTAACCAAAGTCTCAATTCAGAGTATGATATCGAATTGGGATTCAGCTACTGTGGCTAGAATTGTAGTAAATTATAACTAACAACTCCTATAAATGTTTTGACCAAATTTTGGATTACGTGTATGATATATGATAGGAAATCAGCTACTGTTGCTCAAATGTTAGTAAACAATAACTTACAACTCTTATTTCTGTTTTGACTAAAATCTGACTTCAGAGTATGATATCTAATAGAAAATCTGCTACTTTAGCTAGAATGTTTTGTATATGATAACGTACAATTCGTTCAACTGTTTTGACCAAAATTAGGATTAAGAGTATGATAAATTTATGGGAAATCAGCTACTGTGGCTAGTATTTTAGTAAACAATAACTAACAACTCCTATTACTGTATTAACAAAAATCTGGATTCAGAGTATGATATCGGATAGGAAATCAGTTACTGTGGCTAGAATTTTAGTACTGTGGCTAGACTTTTATTAAACAATAACTAAAAATTATTAATTTTTCTACAAAATTCTGGATTCAGAGCATGATATCTAAAAGGAAATCAGTTACTTCGGCAAGAATTGTAGTGAACAATAACTAACAAGTCTTATTACTGTTTTGACTTAAATCTGGATTCAGAGTATGCTATCTGATAGGAAATCAGCTACTGTGGCTAGAATTTTAGTTAAAAATAACGAACAACTCTAATTACTGTATTAACCGAAATCGGGATTCAGAGTATGATATCTGATAGGAAATCAGCTACTATGGCTAGAATTGTAGTAAACAATAACTAACAACTCTTATTCCTTTTTTTTACCAAAGTCAGGATTCACAGTATGATAACTAATAGGTGATCAGCTACAAAATTTGGATTCATGGTATGATATCTAATTGGGACTCAGCTATTGTGGCTAGAATTGTAGTAAATTATAACTAACAATTCCTGCAAATGTTTTGACCAAAATTTGGATTAAGTGTATGATATATGATAGGAAATCAGCTACTGTGGTTAGAATTTTAGTTAACAATAACGAACAACTCTAGTTACTGTTTTAACCAAAATCGGGATTCAGAGTATGATATCTGATAGGAAATCAGCTACTATGGCTAGAATTTTAGTAAACAATAACGAACAACTTTTATTAACGTTTTGACCAAACTCTGAATTGAAGGTATGATATCTGATAGGAAATCAGCTACTATGGCTAGAATTCTAGTAAAAAAAACTAACAACTCCAATTACTGTTTTAACCAAATTCTAAATTCTGATTATGGTATAGTCTGCAAATAGTGACCTGAACCCGACGAATATTCAATGAGTAATTGTGACATGACATAACCAATACTCGCGAACAATCCTTACTGTCGAACAGAGTCGACAGTTTCCATAACCATTGTGATTTTGTATTCTGCACGTGCTTTTCGTGTCAATGTATGTCGGAGAGTGATAATTTCGCATCACAATTACTCATTGCATATTTCAGAGGTTCAGGTCAAAATTAACGGAAATATCTAATAGGAAATCTGCTACTGTTGCTATAATTTTAGAAAAACAATAACTAACAACTCTTATTAATGTTTTGACCAAAACCTGGATTCGGAGTATGATATCTAATAGGAAATCAGCTACTGTGGCTTGAAATACCTAAGAAGTCTTTTTACTGTTTTGACCCAAATCTGGATTTAGCGAATGATATCTGATAGGAAATCAGGTACTGTGGCTAAAATTTTAGTAAAAAAATTACTAACAACCATGAATACTGTTTTGACAAAAATGTTAAATTCGGAGTATGATATCTGATAGGAAATCAGATACTGTGGATAGAATTTTAGTAAACAATAACTAAAAACTCTTATGATTGTCTTGACAAAAATCTGGATTCAGAGTGTGATATCTGATAGGAAATCAGCCATTGTGGCTTAAATTTAAGTAAACAATAAGTAGCAACTCTTAATAGTATATTGACAAAAATCTGGATTCAGAGTTTTATATCTATTAGGAAATCAGCTATTGTGGCTAGAATTTAAGTAAATAATAACGAACAACCCTTATTACTGTTTTGACAAAAGTCTGGATTCAGAGAGTGATATCTGATAATAATCCGTTACTGTGGTTAAAATTTAAGTAAACAATAATTGAAAACTCTTATCAATGTTTTGACCAAATTCTGCATTCAGAGTATGATATTTAATAGAAAATCAGTAATTCTGGCTAGAATTGTAGTTAACAATAACTAACAAGTCTAATTACAGTTTTGACGAAAAAGCTGGATTCAGAGTATGATATCTGATAGGATTTCAGCTACTGTGGCTAGAATTTTAGTAAACAATAACTATCAACTCATATTACTGTATTGCCAAAATCTGGATTCAGAGTATGATATCTGATAGAAAATAAGCTGTTATGACTAAAATTTTAGCAAACAATAACTAACAATTATTATTACTGTTTTGACCAAAATCTGAATTTAGGTTATGATATCTAATAGGAAATCTGCTACTTTCGCTAGAATTTTTGTATACAATAACGTATGACTCATATAACTGTTTTGACCAAAATCTGGATTCAGAGTATGATATCTGATAGGAAACCAGCTCCTGTGGCTAGAATTTTAGTTAATGATAACGTACAACTTTATTTGATTACTGTATTAACAAAATTTGATTTATTTGATTACTGTATTAACAAAAATCTGGATTTAGAATATGATATATGATAGGAAATCAGCTTCTGTTGCTAGAATTTTAGTAACCAATAGCTTACAAGTCTCAATATTGTATTGACCAAAATCTGGATTGAGAGTATGATATCTGATAGGATGTCAGCTGCTATGGCTAAATCTATAGCAGACAATAACTAACAACTCTTATTACTGTTTTGACTGAAATCTGAATTCAGAGTACGATATATATATATCTATGTAATTGGAAATCTTCAACTTTTGCTAGAATTTTTTGTATACAATTACGTACAACTCTTATAACTGTTTTGACCAAAATCTGCATTCAGAGTCTGATATCTGATAGAAAATCAGCTTCTGTTGCTAGTCTTTTATTAAACAATAGCTAACAAGTCTTATAAATGTATTAACAAAAATCTGGATTCAGAGTATGATATCGGATAGGAAATCGGTTACTGTGGCTAGAATTTTAGTAAACAATAACTGAACACACTCATTAATGTTTTGACCAAATTCTGCATTCATAGTATGATATTTAATACAAAATCAGTAACTGTGGCTGCAATTGTAGTAAATAATAACTAACAAGTCTAATTACTGTTTTGACCAAAATCCGGATTCATAGTATGATATCTGATAGGAATTCAGCTACTGTGGCCATAATTTTAGTAAACAATAACTAACAACTGTTATTACTGTTTTGACCAAATTGTGGATTCAGAGTCTGATATCTGATAGGAAATCAGCTCCCGTCGCTAGAATTATAGTAAACAATAACCAACAACTCTCATTACTGTATTAACAAAAATCTGGATTGAGAGTATGATATTTGATAGGAAATCAGCTTTCTTTCTTTATTTATTTCCTCCGATTATTCGGAGATTATCATTCTTTTTACATGAACAACATATTTACAAATGCCGTATAAAGAAAAAGAATATAAACAAGATAAATACATACGAAACAACTTTATACACTCGCACACATACTCACACACACGCACACACACACATGCACATACACTAAGATAACGTCGGTCACATTCGTATTTGTCTAACACACAGCTTCAATAAACTGTAGTCACGGCATTTTACAACGTAGCTGACGACAAATAACTTAAAAACATAGCAACAGTGCGTTATTTCAATGCATGCACAAGCACGTCATTGAAAATGTAAACGTTCCCCTTCTGTTTAAGAATGCAGTATCTTCGAATTACATGCGATCAGAATGAGAGCATGCGAGAATAAAGAATGAGAAGAAAGAGTATGATATTTGATAGGAAATTAGCTCCCGTGGCTAGAATTTTTAGTAACCACTAACAACTCTTATTAATGTTTTGAACAAAATTTGAATTCAGAGTATGATATTAGATTGGAAATCTGCAACTGTGGCTAGAACTTTTGTATACTATAACGCACAACTCGTATAACTGTTTTGACCAAAACCTGGATTCAGAGTATATATCTGATAGGAAATCAGTTCCTTGGGCTAGAATTGTAGTAGACAATAACTAACAACTCTTATTACTGTTTTGAACAAAATCTTAATTCCGAGTATGATATGTGATAGAAAATCAGCTACTGTGGCCAGAATATTAGTAAACAATAATTAACAGCACTTATAACTGTTTTGACCACAATTTAGATTCAGTGTATGATTTCTGATAGGAAATCAGCTTCTTTGGCTAGAATTTTAGCAAACAATAACTAACAACTCTTATTACTGTTTTGACTGAAATCTGAATTTAGTGTATGCCACCTAATAGAAAATCTGCTACTTTTGCTAAAAAATGTATACAATAACGTACAACTCTTATAAATGTTTTACCAATATCTGCATTCAGAGTATGATATCCGATTGGAAATCGGCTACTGTGACTAGAATGCTACTAAAGAATAAATAACAATTCTTATTTCTGTATTTACAAAAATCTGGATTCAGAGTATGATATTGGATAGGATCATTTTGGATCAGCTACTGTGGCAAGAATTTAAATAAACAAAAAAATCTTATAAATGTTTGACTAAATTCTGGATTCAGAGTATGATATCTGATAGGAAATCATTTACTTTGGCTAGAATTGTAGTAAACAATAATTAACAATTATAATTAACAATTAACAAGTATTACTGTTTTAACCAAAATCTGGATTCAGAGTATGAAATCTGATAAGAAATCAGCTACTGTGACTTGAAGTTTAGCAAATAATAACTAAAAAGTCTAATTATTATACCCCCGCAAAACGAATGTTTTTATACCCCCGCAAAACGAATGTTTTAGGGGGTATACTGGAATCAACCTGTCTGTCTGTCTGTATGTATGTATGTATGTCTGTCTGTATGTATGTATGTATGTCTGTCTGTCTGTGGACAAAATATTTCTCTAGAGTATATCTTCTAAACCATATATGCTACCAACTTCAAACTTGGTACACTTATAGATCTCATTGTGAGGAAGTGTCATGTACAAGAATTGTTACTCTGCCACGCCCACTTTTTGGGTTATTGCCCTTTGTTGTTTGTACCTTTGCATTTTTGTCCAGGACATATCTTCTAAACCATTAGTGCTAGCAACTTTAAACTTGGTACACTTATACATCTCATTGTGAAGAACTGTCATGTACAATAACCATTACTCTGCCACGCCCACTTTTTGAGTTATTGCCCTTTGTTGTTTGTACCCTTACATTTTTGTCCGGAATATATCTTCTAAACCATAAGTGATAGCAACTTCAAACTTGATACACTTATACATCTCATTGCGGGGATTTGTTGTGTACAATAACCATTACTCTGCCACACCCACTTTTTGAGTTATTGCCCTTTGTTGTTTGTACCCTCACATTTTTGTCCGGACCATATCTTCTAAACCATAACTGCTAGCAATTTCAAACTTGGTACACTTATATATCTCTCAAACGTGATACACTTATACATCTCATTGTGGGGATTTGTCGTGTACAATAACCATTACTCTGCCACGCCCACTTTTTGAGTTATTGCTGTTGTTTGTACCCTCACATTTTTCTCCGGACCATATCTTCTAAACCATAACTGCTACCAACTTCAAACTTGGTACACTTATATATCTCATTTTGGGGAAGTGTCATGTAAAGTAACTGTTACTCAGCCACGCCCAATTTTTGAGTTGTTGCCCTTGTTTGTACTCTGGCAAGTAACTGTTACTCAGCCACGCCCAATTTTTGAGTTGTTGCCCTTGTTTGTACTCTGGCATTTTTGTCCGGAACATATCTTCTAATTCATATGTGTTAGCAACTTCAAACTTGGTACACTTATAGATCTCATTATGGACAAGTGTCATGTACAAGAACTATTACTCTGTCACGCCCACTTTTTGAGTTATTGCCCTTTGTTGTTTTACCCCTTTTATTTTTGTCCAGAACATATCTTCTAAACCATAAGTGCCATCAACTTCAAACTTGATACACTTATAGATCTCATTGTGGGAAAGTCTCATGTTCAAAAACCATTACTCTGCCATACTCACTTTTTGAGTTATTGCCCTTTGTTGTTTGTACCTTTACAACTTTGTCCGGACCATATCTTCTAAACAATAAGTGCTAGCAACTTTAAACTTGTTACCCTTTTTGCCCTTTTTGTTGTGAAAGCTTGTGCGGGGGTATCAAGTCACATCAAGTGACAGTTCTAGTTGTATTGAGCAAGATCTGGATTCAGAGTATGATATTTGATAGGAAATCACTAAAAGTGGCTTGAATTTTAGCAAACAATAAAGAAGAACTCTTATTAACGTTTTGACTAAAATCTTAATCCAAATTATGATATCTAATAGGAAATCTGCTACTTTGGCTAGAATTTTAGTAAACGATATCGAAAACCCCTTATTACTGTTTTGACCAAAATCTGGCTTCAGAGGGTGATATCTATAGGAAATTAACTACTTTGGCTAGAATTTAAGTAAACAATAACTAACAATTCTTATTACTGTATTGACAAAAATATGGATTCAGACTATAATATCTATTAGGAAATCAGCTACTCTGGCTAGAATTTTAGTAAAAAATAACTAACAATTCTTATTACTGTTTCAACCAAAATCTGGATTCAGAGTATGATATCTGATAGGAAATCAACTACTTGGGCTAGAATTTTTGTAAACAATAACTAACAATTCTATTACTGTTTTGACCAAAACCTTGATTCAGAGTATGATATCTAATAGGAAATCAGCTACTGTAATTAGAATTGTAGTAAACAATAACTAACAATTCTTATTGTTGTTTCGACCAAAATCTAGATTCAGAGTATGATATCTGAAAGGAAATCAGCTACTGTAGCTAGAATTTTTGTAAAAAATAACTAACAAGTATAATTATTGTATTGAGCAAAACCTGGATTCAGAGTATGATATCTGATTGGAAATCAGCTATTGTGGCTTAAATTTTAGTAAATAATGACGAACAACTTTTATTAAATATTTGACCAAAATCTGAATCCAAAGTATGATATCTAAACGGAAATCTGCTACTTTGACTGGCATTTTAATAAACAATAACTAACAACCCTTATTACTGTTTTGTTCAAAATCTGAATTCATAGAGTGATATCTGATAAGAAATCAGCTACTGTGGCTAGAATTGTAGTAAAAAATAACTAACAATTCTTATTACTGTATTTACGAAAATCTGGATTTAGACTATATCTGATAGGAAATCAGCTACTGTGGCTAGAATTTTATTAAACAATAACAAAAAAAACTCTTATAACTGTTTTGACAAAAATCTGGATTCAGAGCATAATATCTGATAGGAAATCAGGTACTTGGGCTAGAATTTCTGTAAATAATGACTTACAACTCTTATCAATGATTTGACAAAAACCTTGATTCGGAGTATGATATCTGATAGAAAATTAGCTGCTGTGGCTAGAATTTTAGTAAACACTAACTAACAACTCTTATTACTGTTTTGACCAAAATCTGGAATTTTAGTACACAAAAATAACAACTCTTATTACTGTATTGACAAAAATCTGGATTCAGAGTATGATATCTGGTAGGAAACAAGTTACTATAGCTAAAACTTTAGCAAACAATAACAAACAACTCTTATTACTGTTTTGACCAAATTCTGGATTTAGATTATGATATTTAGTAGGAAATCTGCAACTTTTCGCAGAACTTTTGTACACTATAACGCACATCTCTTATAAAAATCTGGATTCAGAGTATGATATCTGATAGGAAATCAGCTCCTGTGGCTAGACTTGTACCTAACAATAACTTACGAGGGTTGTTTGATAAATTCGCGGAATTATTTTATAATTCAAAATTGTGATTGAATATCAAAATTATAGCTATCTTGCGATAAACCTTAACTTTTCGTTAGTAAGAATGCAAAATATCATTATCATACGTTAACAAATAATTTCTTCAGACAACACTGAATAGGGTCAAATTCTTGCCGGTTGCCTTACGCTAGAGCGTCACGTAACGTCACGCCACCGTAAGTGACGTCAGGTCTGTGAAAACCAGAATTGAACGACCCATTGACTCTTTCGATGTAGTCTCAAGCATCAGCTTTAAAGTTCCTCTGTATGCAGTTTTACTCTGATTAAATGTTTCCTTAACTCACTGATGAATGATAGATTACATGAATAACTTCTAGCGATTTTCTCTAGTTCGTTGGAAGTTCGATATGCTGGCCAATGAATTATAATATTAGTTCCGTACTGTTTAGGGATGGGGTGTGCCTAGAGTTTTACGCATATGCACAAATTTCTTCCTTTGTTTCGGGAGCATGGTAACGAAACCGCATTTCGCAAGTCGTTACAATTTCATCTAAGGAATTGTCGCAACCAGACTCATACCACATTAGAAAATCACAAAAAGAGTTAATAGACTGAACATGATTCTGCTGGTCAACCTCTCGTAGAAAACTTGAAGCCAAACTACCGGAAACTTTTTACATAATTATAATATATACTGAGAGGCAAAAGAAAGTATACACTTTTTGTTTGTCAATATCTCTCTTAATTTTCATTATATCGACTCAAAATTTTGTTCTTTTCATTTCTACCTATAAACCAATAATATAGTGTTGATAAATTTTACCTGAAATTGCTTGACTACCCATACTTATGCTACATGCCAATTTTGCAAACTTTGCACGTGCGACTTAGTGGAGCATCAAATGCTGCCGTTAGTCCGCATTTTATTTCTTTATTCTTTACCACAACAAATCACAACGTTAAATGTTCTCTTACATTATAACCCTATTCTCGGTGGCTGGTAGAAATCGACAAATAAGCAACTTTTTACATTAAGGCCCATTTTCCTATGACGCTGCACGATATGAAAGAAATGCGACACTATATACACTTAGTCAGGTGTCTAGAAACATTCTACGTAATTTTTATCAAAACCCGTCAAGACATTTTGAAGGAATTACGTCAGATAGCTTGTTTTCATCAAGGTCCCTTTTGCCTTGACGCACCGTAATAGGGAACAAGAGGGCCAAGATGGCCCTGTATCGCTCCACTGACTTTTAGACATTTAGACTACAAACTTCTTCAAGGAATACAATAGAGGTCTATCCAAAGAAGATTCATGCTACACCAGAATGAAATCCGATAAGTAATTAAGGAGCAGAAATGTTTTTTTAAAATTTTGTTAAAATTACACTGTTTTATATAGCGAAAAATAAGCCTAGCCCACAGCGGCCCAGCTTTTCATCGGATCGTGAAGGAATTTGGGAGATATTCATGCAAGGAAGATTCTTGTGAAGTTTGGTTGAAATTTGTCTTGTAGTTTTGGAGAAGAAGATTGTTTAAGAATTATTCTAAAATTCAATTTAATTAAATTTATTAAAATTTAAGTTCTACACGGAAATTATTAAGGAATTTAAAGGAGATTCATGCAAGGAAGAATCGTGTGAAGTTTGGTTAAAATTGGTCCAATAGTTTTGGAAAAGAAGATTTTTCAAAAAATTAATCTAATTTAATTAATCAAAATTTAAGTTTTACACAGATTGGTCCAGTAGTTTTGGAGAAGAAGAATATTTAAAGATTTTTTTAGAAAATTCAAATCAATTAAATCAATTAAAATTCAAGTTTTGCACGGACTTTAATCTTTTGAAGGAATTTGGTAGAGATTCATGCAAGGAAGATTTCTGTGAAGTTTGGTTGAAATTGGTCCAGTAGTTTTGGAGAAGAAGAATTTTTAAAGATTTTTTCACAAATTTAATTAAATTAAGTTAATTAAAATTCAAGTTATACACAGAATTTATCTTTTTGAAGGAATTAAGAAGAGATTCATACAAGGAAGATTTCTGTGAAGTTTGGTTGAAATTGGTCCTGTAGTTTTGGAGAAGAAGAATTTTTAAAGATTTTTCGAAAATTTAAACAAATTAAATTAATCAAAATTCAAGTTCTAAACGGAATTTATTTTTTTGAAGGAATTTGAAAAAGGTTCATGCAAGGAAGATTCGTGTGAAGTTTGGTTGAAATTAGTCGGGTAGTTTTGGAGAAGAAGATCTTTAAAGAAAAAGTTGACGC
The DNA here is from genome assembly GCA_963680895.1 of Fragum sueziense. Taxonomy (NCBI): domain Eukaryota; kingdom Metazoa; phylum Mollusca; class Bivalvia; order Cardiida; family Cardiidae; genus Fragum; species Fragum sueziense. Next base: position 5,239,749 of record OY804610.1, read on the forward strand.
ACGCACGGACGGACGCACGGACGGACGGACGCACGACGGACACAGGGCCATGACATAAGCCCCGCTGGCCTTCGGCCAGTGGAGCTAAAAACCATGACAGTGTACGCATGGTCTTAGGTATCTCGAAACTTTCTGTGAAAATTTTATCCAAATATGTTAATAAATATAGGGCCTGTGTCACTATGGATGCTTGCATTGATTAATGGGTTATATCCCCCTTTTCGGTGACACTGTATGCTATGAAAAAACCTTCGCAACGGCAGGACGAACAGATACATGGGTAGGCGGAGACGGTTTCATCAATAAACGGCCACATTCGGTGGCGATTAAAAATCGCACATACTATATGAATCGTTTTCTCAGAAAACGTGGAATAACTAGGGTGTATACTTATTTTTGCCTTTCAGTATATAATACCATATTTCTTGTAAAAGTACGATAAACGACCTAATTAATTCGACAGAGATATCCTCACAGCAACAACTCGTACAGTCAAGCGCCTATCCGCCCAGACAAGCTGTCCTTCATAAGCACCGTACCCTGACTGACTGATTTGGTCTACCTGGCAAGCCATCATCGTGTACCGATGTTTTGTCTGTCTTTAAGTTTCCATGCCACTTCAATGCAAATGCTTCTCCACATGTCGACAAATTCATAGTCTTATCAATTTCTCTCAATGAATTTGTAGTTGATAACTCAAATCAAACGCAAAACGTCAAGACAACAAGTTATCAGGTCATCAGATGACGTCAGTTTTCTTCGACGATTTGCTTCCGTCGTGATCTTGAAAACGTTGGGTACATGTCAACTTTTGAAATAAAAACTATATAAAGGATGGGTTGCAACAAGAGCCTAAAATTACTCAAAGAATAGATTTTCTTCAAATTCGGTGAATTGATAGGGTTACATAATATCTTTAATTTGTACGTGTAAAAAATCTGATAAGGCCTTAATTTTGAAGATAATGGCTAACAAAGTGGGTGGGGTAAATTGACATGAGAAGTAAATTTTCACTTTGAACTTTAATAACTTGCAGGTACTTTCAATGTACTAAGGACAGAAGATTTTTGGAATCATTTATCACGTATATCAGTTTGTTGATTTTCTGTATTCGTCCTTCTGTCAATCTAAGATTTTGCTTATTTGTGATGTACTAACTTTACGAAACTATCTCTATAATCTTTATTTTAGTACGGATTGATATGATATTTTGTGAACATGATTCTATATAATGTAACTAAATAATGGTAAACTTTGAGTCAAATCGATTCAACAGAACCAAAGTTATTTGACCTTGACCTTCAAAGATTATTCTGAAATAATACATTTTAAGATTTTGAGCTAAAATTTTTCATGAAAATTGGTATATGAAGTGAATTTTAAACAAATAGATTTATTTTCATAATATCTTAATTGTAATTACTTAGTTCAGTCGAAATTTCACCATTGATACTGACTTTTATTCTCATTATAACAAGAATTTTTGAATGGGCAAGTGGACAATTTCCTTTTCAATAATCATTATTGTTCTGTATGTCAAGGTCAACGTCTACTGTGAAATTGGCATTGAACAAACTAAGAACAGCAAGAATACTACACCTTTGACTTTATTTATTGAAATATACTGTATAAGCCAATTTTTATATCGATATAGAGCTGAAAATTAAAAAAGTGACTTTTTAGAATGACCTTTGAAGGTCAAAGTCAAATAAATTTAATTCTATGCACTGGATTTTACTCAAAATTTACTATTATTTAGTTACATCATATAGAATCATGTTCACAAAATATCAGGTCAATTCAAACAAAAGTAAACACTGTAGAGATAGTTTCGTAAAGTTAGTACATCAAAAATAAGCAAAATCTGAGATTGACAGAAGGACGAATACAGAAAATCAACAAATCAATATACATGATTACTGATTCCAAAAAAATTCTGTCCCTAGTACATTGAAAATGTATGCAAAATTTCATTTTGATCTGATCCATATAGAAAAGGTTATTCAACTTCAAAGTAAAAATTTGCTTCTCATGTCAATTTACCCCACCCACTTTGTTAGCCATTATCTTTAGAAATTAGCCCTTATCCGATTTTTTACACATACAAATTAAAGATATTATGTAACCCTATTAATTCACAGAATTTAAAGAAAATCTATTTTTTGAACCCTTGTTGCAACCCATCCTTTCCAGAAAATGACTACACATTGTCAACCAAACGTAAGCTTTATTTCCATGGTTCTGGCGGGCACGGTTATGGTGCACCGACACGATTTTCACTTACGTATTTATTTAAAAACTGACCAAAGGCAACGTCGCGTATATGGGTTGCTATGGAGACCGAAAAAGTGCATAAGAGTTGGTAAATTTGATTGTCGTTATACCCCCAAATGTATGACATGATTTTCTACGTGCGTGTAAATTCATAATTTTTGAACACAAAATAAAGAAATGAGAGACAAATTCCGCGAATTTATCAAACAACCCTCGTACAACTCTTATTACTGTTTTGCCCAAAATCTGAACACAGAGTATGATATCTGATAGAAAATATGCTTTTTTGCAAGACTTTTTGTATACAATAGCGTACAACTCTTAAATCTGTTTTGACCAAAATCTGGATTCAGATTATGATATCTGATGGGAAATCAGCTACTGTGGCTAGAATTTTAGTAAACAATAACTAAAAACTCTTATTACTGTTTTGACCAAAATCTGGATTCAGATTATGATATCTGATGGGAAATCAGCTACTGTGGCTAGAATTTTAGTAAACAATAACTAAAAACTCTTATTACTGTTTTGACCAAAATCTGGATTCAGATTATGATATCTGATGGGAAATCAGCTATTGTGGCTAGAATTTTAGTAAACAATAACTAAAAACTCTTATTACTGTTTTGACCAAAATCTGGATTCAGATTATGATATATGATGGGAAATCAGCTACTGTGGCTAGAATTTTAGTAAACAATAACTAAAAACTCTTATTACTGTTTTGACCAAAATCTGGATTCAGATTATGATATCTGATGGGAAATCAGCTACTGTGGCTAGAATTTTAGTAAACAATAACTAAAAACTCTTATTACTGTTTTGACCAAAATCTGGATTCAGATTATGATATCTGATGGGAAATCAGCTACTGTGGCTAGAATTTTAGTAAACAATAACTAAAAACTCTTATTACTGTTTTGACCAAAATCTGGATTCAGATTATGATATCTGATGGGAAATCAGCTACTGTGGCTAGAATTTTAGTAAACAATAACTAAAATCTCTTATTACTGTTTTGACCAAAATCTGGATTCAGATTATGATATCTGATGGGAAATCAGCTACTGTGGCTAGAATTTTAGTAAACAATAACTAAAAACTCTTATTACTGTTTTGACCAAAATCTGGATTCAGATTATGATATCTGATGGGAAATCAGCTACTGTGGCTAGAATTTTAGTAAACAATAACTAAAAACTCTTATTACTGTTTTGACCAAAATCTGGATTCAGATTATGATATCTGATGGGAAATCAGCTACTGTGGCTAGAATTTTAGTAAACAATAACTAAAAACTCTTATTACTGTTTTGACCAAAATCTGGATTCAGATTATGATATCTGATGGGAAATCAGCTACTGTGGCTAGAATTTTAGTAAACAATAACTAAAAACTCTTATTACTGTTTTGACCAAAATCTGGATTCAGATTATGATATCTGATGGGAAATCAGCTACTGTGGCTAGAATTTTAGTAAACAATAACTAAAAACTCTTATTACTGTTTTGACCAAAATCTGGATTCAGATTATGATATCTGATGGGAAATCAGCTACTGTGGCTAGAATTTAAGTTAACAATAACTAACAACTCTTATTACTGTTTTGACCAAAATCTGGATTCAGATTATGATATCTGTTGGGAAATCAGCTACTGTGGCTAGAATTTTAGTAAACAATAACTAAAAACTCTTATTACTGTTTTGACCAAAATCTGGATTCAGCGTATGATATCTGATGGGAAATCAGCTACTGTGGCTAGAATTTTAGTAAACAATAACTAAAAACTCTTATTACTGTTTTGACCAAAATCTGGATTCAGATTATGATATCTGATGGGAAATCAGCTACTGTGGCTAGAATTTTAGTAAACAATAACTAAAAACTCTTATTACTGTTTTGACCAAAATCTGGATTCAGATTATGATATCTGATGGGAAATCAGCTACTGTGGCTAGAATTTTAGTAAACAATAACTAAAAACTCTTATTACTGTTTTGACCAAAATCTGGATTCAGATTATGATATCTGATGGGAAATCAGCTACTGTGGCTAGAATTTTAGTAAACAATAACTAAAAACTCTTATTACTGTTTTGACCAAAATCTGGATTCAGATTATGATATCTGATGGGAAATCAGCTACTGTGGCTAGAATTTTAGTAAACAATAACTAAAAACTCTTATTACTGTTTTGACCAAAATCTGGATTCAGATTATGATATCTGATGTGAAATCAGCTACTGTGGCTAGAATTTTAGTAAACAATAACTAAAAACTCTTATTACTGTTTTGACCAAAATCTGGATTCAGATTATGATATCTGATGGGAAATCAGCTACTGTGGCTAGAATTTTAGTTAACAATAACTAACAACTCTTATTACTGTTTTGACCAAAATCTGGATTCAGATTATGATATCTGATGGGAAATCAGCTACTGTGGCTAGAATTTTAGTAAACAATAACTAAAAACTCTTATTACTGTTTTGACCAAAATCTGGATTCAGAGTATGATATCTGATAGGAAATTAGCTACTGTGCATATACTTCTAGTAAACAATAACTAAAAACTCTTATTACTGTTTTGACCAAACTATGGATTCAGAGTATGATATCTGATAGGAAATCAGATACTAGGGCTAGAATTGTAATAAACAATAACAATAACAAGTCTTATTACTCTATTAACAAAAGTCTGGATTCGGAGTATGTTATCTGATAGGTAATCAACTGATGTGCATAAAATGTAAGCAAAGATAACTAACAACTCTTTTTACATTTTTGACCAAAATCTGAATTCAGAGTATGATATCTAATAGGAAATCAGCTCCTGTTGCTAGAATTGTAGTAAACAATAACAACAAGTCTTATTATTGTATTGACCAAAATCTGGATTCAGAGTATGATATCTGATAGGAAATAAGCTGCTGTGGCTTAAATTTTAGCAAACAATTACTAACAACTCTTATTAATGTTTTGTCTCAAATCGTGATTCAGAGTATGATATCTGATAGGAATTCGGCTAATGTGGCGGGAATTTTAGTCAATGATAACATACAACTCTAATTACTGTTTTGACCAAAATCTGGATTCAGACTATGATATCTGATAGGTAATCAGCTCCTGTTGCTAGAATTTTAGTGATCAATAACTTACAACTCATATTACTGTTTTGACCAAAATCTGGATTCAGAGTATGATATATAATAGGGAATCAGCTACTGTAGCTAGAATTGTAGTAATTAAAACTAACAACTCTTATAACTGTTTTGCCAAAGAATTGGATTCAGTGTATAATATCTGATAGGAAATCAGCTACTGTGGCTAGAAGTTTAGTAAACAATAACTAACAACTCAAATTACCGTTTTGACCAAAATCTGGATTCAGAGTATGATATCTAATTGGGATTCATCTACTGTGGCTAGACTTGTAGTAAATTATAACTAACAACTCTTATAACTGTTTTGACCAAAATTTGGATTAAGTGTATGATATCTGATAGGAAATCAGCTACTGTGGCTAAAATGTTAGTAAACAATAACTAAAAACTCTTCAGTTTTATACAATACGAATGCTAATGGACCACCTAACTACAATGCTCTCTGACACATAAATAATACTGCTGTCCGTCAAACCACTTAACTCTGACGCTATACCCGTCTCGCAGATTATCTTTTTGATCTTCGATGATATTAACTAGAAACTTATATTATGTTCGATATAGCCTACATTTCTTTCTTTCAATAACGGAAGGTTTGATTGTATGGAGTTTTACGTCCCACTCAACGGCTTAATTAAGTCATATCGAGACGGGACCTCTGTTTAAAGTCTCGTCCGAAAGACTGGAGAAGCGGGGGATCGAACCAGCGACCTCTGTGGTTCAAGTCCAGCGCGTAACCAATGCAACACCTCCAGCCCCTGAATAACGGAAGAACGGTTTCCCAGTATGACAATGTAATAGATTAGTCTCGTAATCATTCGTACACAGACTTAACGGGCCAATTATGGACATTCAAAATACACATGCCCTTACCATGATTAAATCTCTTGATTAAATGGAAATAATTATGTCATTGGCTGAGATAGTTTCTTCCAGAACTATCAAGCTATACTTTTACTGTAATTGCGGGGACATACGTTCCCTACATAATAAGACTAATTCTGCAAAATATTTTCACGACGACAATGTCTGCAACTAATTAGTTAATGCAAATTGCCAATCTAAATGCTGGATACCGGAGAAAATAGCATGAACCAATTTAGGATATTGTTATTTTTGCTTTCTTCATCGCGGATCAACATATGAACGATGAACACTTTTGTTGATCTACTAACGCGTAAAGTTTGATGATCATAGAATTATTCAGTCATACGTTCATTGTATTAACGAATCAATTGCAGAATCTGTTGATTTGACTCGGTGCATGTTAGAAACATTTCTGTCTTGTTGTACGATTCTGAATCCTGGAAGCACTCCAAGAGTATCGAATAAAAGTCTTCATATTCACAATTTCCCTCTCACAATTCTGAGAATAAGGTGGTGTTAGATGATATATCATAGCAGATATTTGAAAAAAAACTTATGAAAAGTACATGATGTTAATAAGAGACTATTATGACAATACTTTTAAAACGAGGTAAAATATAAAGGCCTTGAAGAAATCCAATATTCTTTTAATGGCAGAGCAAAAACCAAACTTTAAACGATATACTCGTACAAATAAAATTGCAAATGAACATTTCAGTTTTAGAAACACGATAATACTGAATAAATGAAGAGATGTAAATAGGAACTGAATTGTTCTCTACAGAATTACTTGAATTTCGATGCATCCTTACAATGTAATTCATGACATGTTAGGACATAATGCCTCCTCGTGATGTTGGATAGACATCGTCGAGTTTTATTGTTTTGCGTGATAGAATATCATTCTTAATCAAATCATTGTTATTTATTTTATAGACGACTGCAACTGTCACTATGATTTATTACGACAATTTGCAATGGACAAGTTGAGATGCTACTACCAATTGAATGAAAAGGTAATTATGAAACCAGATATACATCTATACGTTTTACCATCAATATTTACGACTGCAAAATAAACTTGAACCAAATGAAGAACACTGCTAGATATGTACAAAGCGCGTAGATCTATATCTTTTTCATCTAAGAATATATTCAACTTAGATCGGTGTAAAATGTTGAAGTTTTTTTAAAGAATGAATTGTACTATGGAATTTCCCTTCACATATGTGGGACCTTATGTGCACGTTGTGTGGTATAAAACATTTTTATATGAGTATATATAACCTTTTCACCTCTGTACATTTCGCATCAGATATCATTCTTATAGGAGTTCTGTAAGTCTGTCGACTTTATACAATACGAATGCTCATGGACCACCTAACTACAATGTTCTCTGACACATAAATAAAACGGCTGTCCGTCAAACCACTTAATTTTGACGCTACAATCTATTCGCAGACATTTTATCTGGTTTCATTTTGATTTGTATTGAAAATAACTTTTCGGAATCAGGAGTCTCCGGAGAAAATTACAGATCTATTTCCCACAATGTTTTCTAACCGATAAGACCGAAAAGTATAAATCCCATTCACTTGAAATTGTCGTCTGCAACATCATTGAATTTAGACCAGTCAACAGCTATGTCGTCTGGTAAAAGGTTTACAAAGAAGATTTCATTATTTGGTTCAATTCCTGGCTTTTTTTTACTATACTTCTATATATCGCTGCTTTTCAACGAAAACGTCGTAACAACAGCTTAAGCCATTTGCAGTTACAAGGTTTTTTGTTGCAAGCGACGATATTCATGGGAATAAATTGAAAATCAAATCCCAATTTAGAAGGGCAAATGCTAAACCTTCAATAGTTTTTTTATGGCATAATACTTTGACTTTTGTAATGGATATTGTCTCTTTAAACTTTGGATTTCGAACCAAATGAATTGAGCAAATTCACTAAAGGTATTTACATCGCTATCTGTTATTGCGGAATTACATATGGTATTGGCCAACATTTATGTATATGTCGGAGTCCAGATTTTAATCTAGGCCGACCCGGAATCGGCCTAGGCCGATTAAGAATCGGTCTAGGCCAAACTGGAATTCTAGTTTGGACTAGTCCAGATTACAATTCTAGTTTGGTCTAGGCAAATTCTGGATCGGTCTAGGCCAGAATGGAATTCCAATTTGGCTAGGCCGATCTAGAATCTGCCTAGACCAGTTTGGAATCCATTCGAAAAATGAAATTGAAAATAAAGAAACTTGGAAATATAAAAATTGCACAAGTTTGATTCAATAAACAAAATATTAAATTAGTTTTCATAGTTTTAAAGTCAAGGAACAAATACAAATAGCGAAAATTAAAGTACAAAACTTTAAGCTGCGAACAAATGAGTTTAGAGCAATTTCTTGTTTTTCTACAGTGATATGATTTATGTTGGATTTGTTTCTCATTTTTATTTAACCTACTCTTAAGAGAGAACATACATGAAAACCCAAATGTAAAACGTTTTTAGTAATTAACCTTTTTTTTCCAACAAACCCTAGTTATGGCATCCCTAATAAAAGGCTTTTTAGGACAATGCGAGAAAAAATGATGATGACCTGAATTTTCTTCCCTTCATTAAATGTTTTATGCTTTTGCATTGTAAGTTTTCAGTTTTATTGATAGGCTTAATTTTGCAATCAATAGCAACTTTACATTTGGACAATCACAACGCTTCGTCATTTGGGAAAGGGTTAAACAAGACAGAAAATATTATGTACATGTAACTTGGTAAATTGAGTAAATCGTTTACCTGCACATCTCAGCGTCCAACAGCACAGTAAGGCTTGTATCACCTGATCGTAATTAATTCCCTGTTTAAAATCCATTTTACACTTTTTTCCATGCTATATCCAATAAAACTCCATCACATCTACAATGTACTTCAGAATTTAAAGAGAGTTTTATAACAGCTTTGGAAATTTAAAACATTTTGGCGATAAAGCATTAATTTAAAACTTAACATGGATTAAGATATGGGTTTATACACTGGCCAGATGAAACAAAATTTAAAGTACATAATATGGTCAATCACAGGTTGTCTGATAACATTTTACTTTAATAAAATAATTTAAGTTGTCTTGGAATGCAAAATTCTGATTCTGGTTGAGAAGGCAAGCCCAGAAATGACCAAAGACACATATACTTATGTAATTAATCACTTCTTATCAGAACTGAATATAAAAAATGCAGATTAAAGGTGACAAAAAGATGATAGTTTGCATACTTATTTTCCTTCTCAACAGATTAAGAAATGAAAATATATGGCTCTATGGCTTAATCTCAGCATTCGAGTCGGTATTTTGTGTTATTGTTACCATTCTCCAGTCATTAAGACACAAAAAAGTTGGCCTATAGCTCTATTGCAGAAATAAATGATAACAATTTAAAAAAAATATTAGAATTCAGAAAAAAATAAAGAAACAGAGGTATTGTTCTTAGATTTTCGGGACAGCTATAGTTATTATTTGTTTGATATTTTAGTAATGCCATATCTAGTTTTCTTCTTTTTTTAATTTTTATTTTTTTTAACTATGTTTTGTTTTGGTAAGATTTGTCTACATGTATATGTTGCAGACCATGATCTTACATGCTAAAATATGTCCTTGTTACTGTATACATGTATTTTCCGCTAATTTGTTTTAACATATATGACGTTGCGCGCTTTTTAACGTTACGTTTTCCGGCGCGTGACGTCATATCCGTTCTTAAATCATTCTCCCTGAAGAAGCCCATAAGTGCGAAACGTCGGAAATGAATTAAAGAAAAAACTGTTCATATAATCGTGTTTGTGGTGTTTTTTTTCTAATCTTACCATATCTAGTTTGGGAATGATTATTAATATTGTTTGTTGAATATTTTAGTTTTTTTAATACTCATAGTATAAAAGGCTTATTCCAATTATTTTCAAAACAAAAATAGTGTATAAAATTCAAATTGGTTAAAAACGAGGAGGATATTAACCTCAAATTACTGTTAATAACAGATTCCAATCTGGTCTAGGCAGATTCTGGACTGGCCTAGCCAGAATGGAATTCTCGTCTGGACTAGAAACATTCTATGCCGATTCCAGATCGGACTAGTCCAGATCAGAATTCCACTTTGGACTAGGCCAGAGTAGAATTCCAATCTGGACTAGGCCGATTCCGGATCGGCCTAGATTCCAATGTGGCCTCCGACATATATGTTTTATTTCAGAATTATCACTTTGTCATAGCATTTGGGTTATTGTATAATTCTTCAATTTAAATAAAATCTACTCACATCCTCGCTTTTCAACAAATACCTTAAAACAAGCTGCAGTTACGAGATATATTCATCTCATCTGATTGGAAAAAAACGATTACAAAACATTTTCTCTGGTGCAACTAAAAAGGCTGTTGTAATATTAGACAGATTATCCTGATACAAACAAATTTCCTGTCTAGAACACGTCAAACACAGAGAAAATTGCAAATTGATTTCAGAATGTGCGAGATTATTGCAAGCTAAATGTGCAAGTATTTGGTACCACAAAATAAATAGAATTTTAAGAAAATTTGTAATGGGTGGCTTTCGGAGACTCGAAAGTGAACAATGATACTAAAATTGATCCTTTACAATTTCGAGTATTTCAGCGGACACCGACAAGAATTTTGTTATTGGATCAATTCCTATTAAATACTTTGAAAATTGTCCGAGGCTATCATTGAGCGCCATTTTCTCACTAAGGAATATGTAGCGCAACATCAACACCCGGCCTATTCGACAGATCGTGACTCTTTTTATGTTTTTCCTCCTGACTAAAGTACTCGAAAGTAAATAAAAATATCGACAATGTTTAGGTACATCGGTATTCAAGTGTTTCAGGGGCATAATCAGATGCCAATAAGTGTCGGCTATAGAACTAGCAAAGTTTGCTGTATTTCTATCATAGACCGTCCTCTGAATCCAGATCGTTGTCTTAAACGGCCTTGGAGTTGTCAAGTAGTATCTACTTGAGAAAAAGCATTTTGTTCGAGTTTCTATCACACACCATCCTCTGAATGCAGATATTGCTCTAAAACGGCTTGGGGTTGTTAATTTGTGTTGACTTTAGAGCTAGCAATTTTTGTTGAGTTTCTATCAGACACCATCCTCTGAATCCAGATATTACTCTTAAAGTGACATTTTTACATTTATTTCATTTTTTAAAAGTATGTCTTGGTGCAAAGATTGTTTATTCTAATGCGTAGAAACGCTATGATTTTTTAAGTTGTTATCTATCAGCGAAAAATACGCCTTCAAAGTTGAGACAGAAATGACAAATGCTATATAAATCTGAACTGTTGTCCACAACAATTAGTTTAATTTTAGCACAAAAATATATATTTCTCGTAAACTTTTCAATATTTTGGGTTGAAATTTTCAGAATTTTCATAAGAAAACATGCTCTTTCAGAATAATAGTAAAATTTATGTAAAAATAATCGTAAAATGTCACTTTAAACGACTTGGGGGTTGTTAATATGTGTTGACTATAGAACAAGCAAATTTTGTTGAGTTTTTATCAGACACCACCCTGTGAATCCAGATATTGTTCTAAAACTGCATTAGAGTTGTTAATTAGGGTCGACTAAAGAAAAAAGCAAATTCTGTTGAGTTTCTATTAGATACCATCCCCTGAATCCGGAATTTAGTCTAAAACGACATTAGAGTTGTTGATATAGAACAGGTATATTTTGCTGTTTTGGAATATTTTTGGATATACATGTAACGTATGTTTAAGGCGTTACCGCGTAAATATAATTACTGGTGGACAACCCGAAGGTAATTTTACAATCGCAACCATAATCCGAAAAATCATTCAAAATTTCTACTTTTACAACTCTACATTTTACTTTCCTACTAGTCACCCCTTTTTAATGTGATGTCGGCGAGTCAGTGAAAAGATTAGTGTCTGTAACAGAAGTGGATTAGATTAAGCGGCTTCAAATCATTGTAAGGTCAGCTACATGTAGAGGGAGCCAGAGAAATTTTAAATACTACTAAGAAGTGTCCAAATTTCGTACCCTAATTGCAAGAAGGTGCTAAGTGTTTATATAATATATATACACTTAGCACCTTCTTGTAATCAGGGGACGCAATATTCAATATTCTGTCACAAAACGATGTTGTGATGCTTCATACAAAAAAGAGATTAACCCTATCCCAAACAAGACCTGGTTTTGACGTCCTTAATAGAAAAGGCTAGGGAAAACATTGAAGCAAAAGAAGAAACTGCTGACAACCTTTTGCCTCAATATTTTCTACACCATATTTTACACAAATCCAATCTTTAACAATATCTATTGCGTCATTTGTTCAGTTTTTGAAGTAGATCACCCTAAAATTTTGCCGTTTGGTAAAGGGTTAATTAGACGTGAGGCAGATAACATTGACCCTTTTCATCTAATCATGTACATATGTGTCGTAAGCACAGTGGATAATCACGTGATATAATATTTTCAGAAAATCTTCAATAATTTTGTAATGCTGGACCAATTTGAATTCGGTTTGAAGCAGAGAATGTGGCCAGAAGTCACGCATTAGACGGACGTGATTTATTTTTGAAACATCAACTGATAAAAAAGTTATTGAAGATAAACCAAAATTTAGGTTTATCTTCGATATTATTATCAGTTGATTTTTAAAAAAATCCAATACGTCCAGCTTATTCCTGGCATTTTCCCACCATTTCTGCTTCAAACCGAATTCAAATTGGTCAAGTATTAAAAAAGAAATTGAAGTTTATCGGAAATTCTGAGTCACGTGATTATACACCGTGGTGGTTAGGCCCGGTCAAATAAACAATTCGCAACATGAGTCAGGAGTTGAATGTGGCAACTTCTTTCTGGCATGACATCGTATTACAAGTGGACTTCACGAGGCGTTAAATGAGACAAAAGGCCATGATCGAACACATGAAGAAGTTCATTTGTCTGTTTAAACAGATTCACCAGTGACGATTGATATTCTTTCAAGTCTGTAGGTAACCAGATATATAGTCACTATATTTTACCTTTCTGGATGTTTATGTAACTATATACATATCAGTAATTTTGTATACATCCAGGTACAATAATACCGGCCGAAGTTGACAGTGACGTGGGCTAATGTTTACTACTTGACAACCAATCAACTCTGTTCGTATTTATAACGGTGCAAATCAGACGAATTGATTGGTTTTGCAGCAGTAAACATCAGCCTACGTCACTGTCATTTTCGGCTGGGACTATTGTATGTGTTGCTATTGCGCCCAATATGACCTTAGTAGTCGACGTGCCTTAAATCCTTTCCCAAACTGCCAAAATTTGGACTTTTCCTATATGAAAGCTGCTGAAATCGACAAAATATATGTTGTTAATGATAAGATTTGTGTATAATATAGCATAGAAAATATTGAGACAAAAGGAGAAACTGCTGGTTATCAGCAGTTTCTTCTTTTGTTTCAATATTTTCCCAAGCCTTTTCTATTAGGGACGTCAAAACCAGGTCTTGTTTGGGAAAGGGTTAAAACACTATTTATTCATTCTATCAAGTGTGAACTACTTTATCCCTAAAACTGATTTAAAGTCCCTAATAGAATTTGGTAAGGAAACATAAAGGCAAAATAAGAAAACGCTGACGATGCTGATGCTGTTCTCATTTTGTCTCAATATTTTCTGTGCTATAAAAGTCACAAATTCTACATAAGGAAACCCCCATTTGATGTCTATTGAAGCTTTCAAGTTGAACAACCCTAAAATTGTGTCGTTTGAAGAGGTCTAAGGTTTTTTTTTTTTTTTTTTTTTTTTTTTTTTTTTTTTTTTTTTTTTTTTCAGATACAAATGATTCACGATAAGTAAATATATTTCTATATGGTTTTGCAAATGGTGTCAAACTACACCGAAGAGGAAACACACAAATTCAAAGGTTTTTGTTTTTGTGAACGTTGCGATCTTAGACAAAGGTCGCCTATGTAAATTGAATTAATACCGTCGGGAAATTGCCCGATTTATTTTAAGATCAGTTTTCGTAGACTATTAGATGATGGTGGATAAAGAAACTAGGATTACAAGACGTTGTCTGCCTTTTCCAAAAGTTTCAAACATAGTGACATCTTTTATAACTCCACAATACATGCTTTGGAAGAAATAGAACAACATTGAGGAATTGCTTGTGCCAAGCATTTTTTCCATAATGTTTACTTCCAGAAAAGACCAAAATAGATGTAGATACGTTGTATCTACTGCTTTAATCAAGCTGAAGTTACGGGTTTATAACATAGGAAAAGCTACTATATAGTTGATTTTTACTTCTGTATAAACAATTATGGGTGTTCTAAAATGAGTGGCAGATAAACAGTAGGCTTTTTCATTTACTAAGGGTTGTCGGGCTATTGATTTGTGATTAAAATCGAGTTATGAGATGAATAATTAACCTGTTTAAGACGACGTATCTATCATTGATACATAGTTAATCGGGTTAATAACGATTTTAATTTATGAAAACAAAATGTAAACATCTGCCACTCCCGATATACGAACTACAGTCGACACTCGTTGTGTCGAAGTCGGAGGGGCCGTCAAAATATCTCGACATATCCGGAGTTCGACTTATCCGATTTTGTTCGGCTTCGAAAAAGATGATATTTGACCGTTTTTGAAAGTAATCAAGTACGATTATTATTGAAATATTGTAGGAAAAGGAAAGAAAATGTCTCGAGCAATTTCTATCCTTTTCCTACTATATTCCAATAGCTATATTGAATTCAAAATTATTTTGTTTGAAAAAATTATGTCCATTGATGAGGACGGGACCAGAGTTGAGCTTCGACTTAATTAAGCGAAAATTCGACTTATCCGATGTCGACATAACGAGTGTCGACTGTATATATCTTCATCCCGTCTGTTAGGTATTTATCTTTCACAAAGGTCGATAAATGTCAACGTCTCCCATATGGAAACCACCGATATAAGAAAGTGATTATGGAAATGTCTACTGTAAGTAAATTGGTTTGTTTAATTTTTGTCCGATATCCCGCTTTTGTATACCTCACGAGAAATGACCTGGCAGAGCATCCCATGCTAATCGAATGGAAAGCTCTGCCAGGTCAATTATCGTCCGCTATAGCTACAATTTACATACAAATACACATGGAAGCCACATCTACAAATACACATGGAAGCCACATCATCGCCTTGACAATACAGCAACCCATAGACAAACATCGTATTATGAAAAAGTTCTTATGCCCATTTATTCTTGAATTATGGTAGGCTAAATGTAAAATCTTTGACATCAATTTAATTGTCCAAAAATGAAATACTAAATACTATAACATATTTGTCCTGTATCTTTTATCACCGCTTAAAGACAATAACAACGCAAAGAGAATCAACGATTTCATCTAAAACATGTACTCTGTGGCCTATATATCCATCTTTGATCTTCAAAATACCCTTTCGCGATAGATTTTTCCAGTCTTTAAGCGCATACAAGAACTTAGCATAGTTACTGTTTAATTTGCAAATTATGGTGTCACTCCTCAACGAAACGATCCTATTAAATATAAAGTAAAATGGGTCAATTTGGCAGCTTCTAGTTTTCCCAAAAGCCTTTGTGGCACATTTTACTTAGTCTGCCTGATAGATCATTCCTTTGTCTTTAATTTACTACCAATAAAGTGGTATCAATAACACCATCAGCTAAAATCACACACCCGTGAACACAGCCACCCTTGCAATTTGCCATCTCTTTCGGGATCTGCATGTGACACATCCCCATGTAAGGTCACGACCGCGCAAGAAACTAGTTCCCGACAAATTCATTAAACAAATCCTAGCAGAACACTTGTGGTCTGCCAGTATGAAGAACCACATTTCATGCATCTGCCTATTCTATAGACACAGAATCAATGCAACAAAAGGAGCGAATCCATTTTTGACGGAACTATGTTTGTGTACTACGACTCAGAATCATTTCCCATTGTGGAGTGTCTCCTTATACTACGCCGTGGTCGCTAACACACGACGTAGTATTAGGGACGGTAACCAATCTTGGCTTGCGCATGCGCTAAAAGGCATCTGTGGAACAAATGGTACCGTCAAACACATAGCCTAAGTATGAAAATAGTCTATTTACGCATTACTTCTGTTTCTCATAGTATACACATTGATATCAGTCAATATCAAATTGATTTTCTGTGTGAAGAGTGTAGCGTCAGAATTAAGTGGTTTGACGGACAGCCGTATTATTTATGTGTCAGAGAACATTGTAGTTAGGTGGTCTATTAGCATTCGTATTGTATAAAACTGACAGACTTACAGTCTCATATGAGAATTCTATTTACCAAGAAACAGAGGTATGAAATGTTTGAAAAGAAATCGTCGTACTAAAATAAATTCTTCCTAAATTATAAAAAAAAAACTGAGATCGTATTTATGACCTTTTCAAAGCTATCGCCGGTTTCATCGCCATCATAACAGAAAGCATTATCGAATAGAAACTAAGCTATTGGTAAGAATACAAGTTTTAACATGCAATACTTTCGCACATTCTGAAATCAATTTACACTTTTCTCTGTGTTTGACATAGTGTAGACAGGACATGTATTCGTATCTAATATTACAGGAACCTTTCTTACATGAGCTGCAAAATAGTAAATGTTGACTGATTCTATAAAGCTTGAAAATCAAACAGTTACAGTTTGAAAATAGCTTTATTCGTTGGCACAAACACGCGAATTAAAAAAAAATGATTAAAAAGGAAGTCACTGTATGAAATGTATCATTGTGATCTGTAGCAGCTTTCGAATTAGGCCATCATAGTTTTTTGTCGTTTTGGGTTGAAAGATGCCGACAAAGGTTTCTGGTGCTACATATACGAATGCTACCTCCCGGGAATTTAAGGAGGATTCGAAACATGCAGGCTTTACGAAAGTGCAGACAATTAAGTTAGAATTCTGATACGGGCGAAATGACTAATACTAGTCTGTTAACGTACAAGTAAAGAAGCAAAAGAAGATAAAAGTATCGAATTATTCGATTTTCAATTTTTCAAATCACACACCTAAGATGACAGTTTTGGCCATCTTGGAACTTCCGGCAACAGACTGGACCCGGTTGTCAAACAAAGGCACACCGTACATCCCACTTAACATTAGTCAGTCAGGAGCGGTAAATCAACCTCAAATGTCGTATTTCTTGCTTTGATAAAAGTTTGAATCAAGGTTTATGCACACAATAATTGTTCCTACTGTTTACAACACAAAATGAAAGCATTTTGCAATTTCCCTAATGACAAAAAATATAGTGGAAATACCCCGCTACTTTACAAATGGCTCTGCTTACGAGTGTATTTCATTTATCAGTCGCTGAATGTCAACTGTTGTCCATATGCAAATTTGCGATAACAGAGAGAGTAATTAGGAAAAGTCTACCGTAAATTGTTTCATTTAACCCTTTCCCAAATGGCGAATCTTTAGGGTTGTTCAGTTTGAAAGTTGTTGCAAAAGACAAAATGAATGTTGCTAACGAAAGGAATTGTGTACAAAAAAGCCCAGAAAATATTGAGGCAAAAGGAGAAAGTGCTGATTATCAGCATTTAGAGCACCAATTTCCATAATACAAGTACAACATGTAGGTTACAAACATCACTTATGTTAACCCTTTCCCAAACAAGACCTGGTTTTGACGTCTCTGATAGAAAAGGCTTGCGAAAACATTGAGACAAAAGAAGAAACTGCTGATAACCAGCAGTTTCTCCTTTTGTCTCAATATTTTCTGTGCTATATTGTACACAAATTCTATCTTAAACAAGGTCCATTTGTCATCTGCAGCAGTCTTTGAAATGGAAATTTTGAAAATTTGCTGTTTGGGAAAGGGTTAAAAAAGATCACGAGATTAACCCATTGCCGCTCAGTGACGCCTTCTGACTCCCTCATAAGAAAATGCCCAAGAAAACATTGTGGAAAATGACGAAATTGCTTGTGTCAAGCAATTTCTGCATTTTCCGCAATGTTTTCTAACATAATATTGAACGATTTTTAACATTTGATTAACTTGAAACTGTCGTATGCAACATCTTTCAAATTGGAACAGTCATCAATTTGGCCGTCTGGTAATGGGTTAACCGTGACCTAGTCATATAATGAACAATTATTCTTATTCTATTCCTGCATTAGGACAGAGCTGGATTAGTTGGCCTTAGAGTACATAACATGAATTAAATACACATATATCTGGTTGTTTTTGTTGTTTCTTCTTCTTCTTTTAGATATGTATGTAATTCAAAAAGAATAAAAAAGGGAATCAACAACATCTTCTAAGGTAGCATACTCTAGACCATTGATTCTCAATTCTATCCGGAATTTTTAAGGTAGTCTACCCCCTAATTAGATTCGCTTGACGTCGGAAATATTCGGGCGACTTCGAAAACATTCGTCGGTGGAACTTTTCACCGCCGAATGTTTACGACCGCGCCCGAATGAGTTCGGATAGGTAACGACGACGTTCGAAAAATAATTCCGATGTTTTATGAAACTCAAAATGGCCACATTACGGGTATTCTACCTTAATCTATATGTCTCTCATAAAATGTAAATTGATATCAGTCTAGATCAAATCAATAATCTGTGGGAAAACTGTAGCGTCAGAATCAAGTGGTTTGACGGACAGCCGTATTATTTATGCGTCAGAGAACATTGTAGTTAGGTGGTCTATTAGCATTCGTATTGTATAAAACTGACAGACTTACAGACTCGTATAACATATTCTTATTTTGTTCCTGCATTAGGACAGACAGAGGCGGGCTATTTGACCTTAGGATACTATCCATGAATTAAATAGATCTACACATATATAATGCTCCCACGATATTCTGAATCCCGCCAAACATAAAACATAGATCAATTTACTAATCATAGGTTATAAAGGTCAAAATGAAACCATATTGATGATAATCAGTATTTTGATGTAATATTGACGAGATGATTTGCAAGTGCGTCTCTTCAATGGCATGTTTTATAGGTTAAAAGTTTGTTATAAATATCACAAAAGCATGGGACACCTATATATGGTTGTATTTTTTTTTCTTTTAGATATTTCTGTAACTTAGAAAAAATCAAAAACGGAATCAACAACATCTTCTAAGGTAGCATGATCATTGACTCTCGATTTTATCCAGAATTATTATTTGATAATGCTTCTCATAACGTGCAAATTGATATCAGTCTTTATCAAATTAATAATCTGCGAGAAGAGTGTAGCGTCAGAATCAAGTGGTTTGACAGACAGCTGTATTATTTATGTGTCAGAGAACATTGTAGTTAGCTAGTCTATTAGCATTCGTATTGTATAAAACTGACAGACTTACAGACTCGTATAAGATTGCTATATAAGACGCGACATATAAAATGGACTAACCAAGCATTGAATCTACACAACGCTACGTAATGGTAATATTTGGTACACACACTCCTAGCGTATAGATCTCTTTGAAATTTGGATATGTTGTAGACATCGATAAATAAAATATTTTACCATCTTACTTTTTAAAAATTGTAAATCAAACGGGAGATAACTGGCTTTAAAGTTTGCATTGCAGTCAATGAGAAAATCTTTTTTGTCAATATTTTCAAAATTAGGCAACTTTTCAAATTATTCAAATGGTAGAAAGTTGCCAATTATTATTTCGCTCCATAACATACAATAAAATAATTTGTTTACCATACAAATTTCGTGAAAACTTATTTTTTCGCGAGTAAAGGGCAGATAATCCACTAAAATTTCAATCATAAGGGGAGATAATGCATTATTTTCAAGTCAGAAACTTTTATGGTTATTTACCATTCACATAATAACATATCAATTTGAGTTTTGCCATACATATAATTGATACATGATATCAAACACTACCAGGCATATTTGTAGTCCAACTAAATCATTATAAAGTTACAGCAATTACAGTTCCGGAACCTTAAAACAAGCTGCAGTTGCGAGGTTTTTGTTGAAACGTGACGATTTAATGGATTGACAGATTTTCAGTGCGTTCTTTAATAGTTCTTCACAATGTTAAAAGTATTTACATTTTCTTTCAATGTGTTAAGTCACTTGTTCTAGCAATAAATGCTTTTTTGTTTGAATAGGGCCATTCAACCACTTATAGTCCACATTGTAAATGATCTCATTGTATCTCGCACATTTTTATATCAGGCAGGGTCAATACTTTGCCCGTTGCGAGTTTTTTCATAACTTGACGCGTCCTGTATATAATTGGGATCGAATATTGAATATCAAATGATGTACGGTTGAATCCCCCTCCCTCACTTTGCTCCAGCTATATGACGTCTGACAGTTTATGATAGGATCTAATAATTTTTATAGACCTATCTGATACAAGTGTAATTTGAATCTAAATCTCTTCAATTCTAAAATCAAATTAGACGTTTATCTTAGCTTGACATTTTGCAGACAGGAAATTTGTTTTCCACTTTAATCTGTCTAATATTACAAGAACCTTTCTTACATGAGCATAACATAACATCATACTATAATTTGAGCAACGTTTGTCCGTTTGTCCGTTTGTTCCCCTACTCCTCCCAGGTCCTTGAGCCGATCTTCACCAAACTTGGAGGGAAGGTGGAGGGCGGCCCCGGGTATTAGCTTGAGGGGTTCATTTTTTGAAAGGTCAAGGTCATCGAGGTCAAAGGTCAAATTTATGTTTTTACGGGTTACGGGTATCGTTTTTTACGGGTTACGGGACGGGATTGCTTACGGGTTACGGGACAGGATTAGGTGGAGGGCAGCCCCGGATAGGTCAAGGTCATCGAGGGGTCAAGGTCATCGAGGTCAAAGGTCAAATTTCGAGACGGGTAAAATTGCTAGTACCTTTAATTTTAGTAATGTAGGCCTTTGGTCCAGGTTACAATTTTACAGACATAAACACCGTTATAGCTCTTGGAATACAAAGAACAACAAACTGTTAAGCAGTCTGGTAGTCCAACTCAAAATTTCAGAAGTGGAAATGCATAATATGAATTGATTCTTTTATTGATTCCTTGGCATGATAGGTGTTTTGCTGAGAGACTTTACGATAATTAAACACTTACAGTGTATAAACATACCAAATATAGAAAGGTGATCTTTTGAAGGACAACAAACCTTCGGTCTAACAAACAGCATCGTCCGACATAGTACTCCTTTTCAACAAAAACATCGTAATTGCAGCTTAAAACAAGCTGCAGTTACGAGGTTTCTGTTGCAAAGTGACGATATGCAAATCCGCGATAAAAGAAAGCAGTTAATATGGAAATGTCTACTGTAAATTGGTTCGTATCATTCGGTCCGATAGCCAGCTTTCAGTGCGACGAAATCCATATACAAATCAGCTGGAAACATTATCGCCGTGAAAATCTTTCACCGAATTAGCATTTGCTTTATTATATTGGGAACGCCGATTTTGTATTCTTTGATACGGATCCAAATACCATTGAGTAAAGCTGAATTTTTCGAAAGTAACTATTAAACAGCGGCAGTTTTAATAAATAACCGATATTATTTAACGCTTATTTCTAGGGAATCCATTTGCACTTTAAGGGTGCCATGCTAGGTTGCCGAAAAAACAAACCGATGAAAGTAATGCCAAGAAATATCGTATGTATTCAGCCTTTATGGATAAATCATGTCTGTCCATGGACAATTCGAATAAAGTTTATTCAACCTTTTCCCAAACAACAAAATTTTAGGGTGGTCCATTTCAAAAATTGCTACAGACGACAATATTGATGTTGTAAAAGATAAAAACTGTGTAGAATATAGCTCAGAAAATATTTAGACAAAAGGAGAAACTGCTGGTTATCAGCAGTTTCTTCTTTTGTTTCAATGTTTTTCCAAGCCATATCCATCAGGGACGTCAAAACCAAGTCTTGTTTGGAAAAGGGTTAATCCTTCTGTATCAAGTCTGTATATAATTTACCTACTCACATAGATAATTTTAATATAATTTATTTTCAAAACTAATCATTCTTAGAAAAGGAAACCTACTACCAGCGCAAAGATTATTATCTTTTTTGCAAAGTATAATGTGATGCACGGCATAAGTTTCACGAAGCGTTTCGTATCTAACGATGGACGGACTACCTTAATGCTTGGTATGCTTGATTTCTAAAATCTTCGGAAAAAGTGGTCTTGGTATTGGAGAAAAAATAGATACTTGTCCATAAACTTATTAAATGGACAGAGGTCGAATTTGTTAACTAGTGTATTTGACTCGTCAACAAAAACCTCGTAACTGCAGCTTGATACAAGCTGCAGTTACGAGGTTTTCGTTGAAAGGCAGCGGTATTTGGCACTATTTCTCCAAGGCTTTTAACTGAATTCAAAGCTGTCAGTTTCATGCGAAGTTTTTATCATTTCTTATTTCACGAATCCATTTGGGACACACCGCGATACAAATGAAACCCAGCGAACATAATCAAGAATGCCGTGCCTTTGACAGATTTTATGATTGGGTTCCGCGGTCTTTTCTTTCTGAACAGGGGCTCTGACACGGAGGTCATTGTTTGAATTTGGATACAACGTGATGAACATCGAGGTTTTTCAACAAAAACCTCGTAACTGTAGCTTGTTTAAAGCTGTAGTTACGAGGTTTTTGTTGAAAAAATGGCGACATTACCAATATAACTTACGGGACTCGGAGCGGATAATCACGTGACACAACAATTTAAGAAAATATTCAAAAAATCTGTTAATGTCTGACGGATTTGAATACGGTTTGAAGCAGAGAAAGCAGAATAAAGTCAGGGATTTGCCATCTTCGCTAGCCAAGGTTGAACCCACCTTCGTTTGTATTCACCCTTGGCGGATTTAGTCCGATTTTCTTGAAATCGCGAAGCGCCGCCTAGCGGTTGTTCTTCTGGTTGTTTACGTCCATTATTGATGACGTCATTAACGCGCGTTGTCTTTCGCGTCATACGTCATGCGGATTATGTAAAAGTTTGCTGCTTTTTTGGTCGAATTGTCGAAAGTATGATAATTCGTCGAATAAAAATAGGGAATTCCTGTCTATTGCAGTGAAATTCTTGGGAAAAATCGCCCATCTTCGCGTTTTTGAGTTGTAAATGCAATGCTTTTTCCCGCCCGTTGTCATGATTTGGTTACTCATAACAAATGTATCATTCGACAATCTGATAAGTTCCAGTGAGACCTCGCTTGAACCAATGAAAACGCTTTCCAGGAGACCAAGAAAATCGGACTAAATACGCCAAGGGTGAATACAGAAACGACGTTACGTCGTAGATGTCACCCTTGGCTTGCGAAGATGGGGATTTGCTTGAAGTGGTAGATTTGTTGAAAAATAGCCGACAAAATTTATTGACGTCCAACCAATAGGCTACTTTTAAAAGTGCTTTAAAGTTACATTTCAGAATTTTTTGTCATAAATTTTACTTTTATCTTTATCTGAAAGAGCATATTTCCTTATGAAAATTCTGAAAATTTCGAGCCAAAATATTGCGCCGTTTACGAGAAATTTATATTTTTGTGTTAAAATTGAACAAATTGTTGTGGACAACAGTTCGGAATTATATGCAATTTATCGATTATGTCTCAACTTTAAATGCGTGTTTCTCGCTTATTGGCAATGACTTCAAAAAACCAATAGTATTTATACTCATTAGAATAACCAATTTTTGCATCAAGAGATCTATACTTTAAAAAAATTGAAATTGGAATGAAATGTCCCTTTAATACTATTTGTCAAAAGTGTTTATATATACTAGGCTTTTAGTAGTAATGCTTGTCAATATAGTTTGTCCTGAGCGAGGTTAAGGACGAGCAGATCATTACAAAATTGCACTCATCCTCTACTATGCTGGAATCACATTCAGGGCATGTGCGATCTTTACGTTCAATGCTTCAATCACGACCAACGTCAATTTCAAGGTGATGTTCTTAATTGAATTTTTGCGTACTGGTTGCTACGTCTATGCATGCCATACATCTTGTACAGTGTGTATATTTAAAAAACAATAGGGTGTTGTACATGTATATGTTTCAAAGAAAGGTGATTATAATTGAATGCAAACGCACGGGAAATTGTCCGATTTATTCTCAGATAACTACATATAGACTATCACATTGGCTTGTAGATGAAGAAACTACGATTTTAAAACACCACCCACTATTTTGTTAAATTAGGGAACTGCTCTCTATCAGTGATATATGTAGATAAGACAAGATATCGAAAAGAACATATTTTAGAAAGCATGTGTTTTAAAGAAAACTTATTTTGCTCGATATCCATTTCATGTAATTATTTTTAATATGTTGATAAACAAATACATATCAAATGAGAAACTTTTACATTTGTACAAATAAAAATATTTTGGAAACAAAGAGCCAACTAGCGCATATTAAAGCGCAGCTTAAAGTAATTCCACCAGAATTTACATTAATTCTGGTCGTCATGACTATTTCCAGATACAAACATCATCGCTTTTCAACAATAACATCGTAACTGCAGCTTTAAACAAGCTGCAATTACAATATTTTTGTTGAAAAACAGCTATATGGATAGCGGCACGTGGAAGTCAAAATCGTCCGTACGGAAATGTGCGATAAAAGAAAGTAATTATGGAAATGTCTACTGTAAATTGGTTCATTTCATTTGGTCCGAAATCCACGTTTGTACATTCAGAGTTAGCTACAAATAGTTTCGCATATAAAGACAGACGATCTCGGTACTAACTTTTCTCATGTTTAAGGTAAGGCCTGTGTCGTGGGCTATGTGACCAGTTATGGAACGAAATGTGTATGGTGCGATTATACGATTTCAAAAGAAGGTAATATTCATTGCGCACAGTTGGGTTTTTTTGCCTACTCTTCACACAATTTAGAAACATTTTCACAAAACTTGTTTAGAATATTCCCCGGAAATCTGAATACGCTGAATTATTTCCGTTGTTACGGAAACAGGCGATATTGCATGTAACGGTAGGCCTACTTTTAAAAGCGGGAACGACTATCGGGAATGTTCGGTGTATGCTCGGACTTTCAAACGTAACGGAATAAGTCGAAATACCATTATAACGATTATATAGAGAGTACATTACGCAGGCCTTGCCTTAACCTTTCGAAAAAAGGCTTGCTTTTGATAGTCTTACAGAATATTATTAAAGAATTTCTAGAGTAGAAAAAAGAACACGCGTTCTGTACACGTCCGTTTTCTCTCGTAGGTAGAAAGTTTGAACAATGCGAAAGAAAACGGACATGCCATTTTAAGGTAGAATACCCGTAATGTAGCCATTTTGAGGTATATAAAACATCGGATTTTTTCGAGCGTCGTCGTTACGTATCCGAACTTATTACATTCCTAGCAGTAAAATCCTGGATTTTCACAGTGAAATAAATTTTGATATTTCACTGCAGTGAAATATTTCACTCCTGCCGAAACTACTTTTTTATTCCTTTTTCCCCATTTATTCATTATCCTTTACAGATTCCATGCATGCATAACATCGGAAATGTATGTCAAATAAGATCTAGATCTACCTTCAAAAAAGAAAAACATCTAAAGAAAACTATCTTAATTCTTTGTTTTCGCCGTTTTTCTACATTTTTTATCATGGAAGCGAAGATCTATCCAGCGCTGGAGTGTTGAAGGGAAACATGACGAAATTTGTTCCGTGATAGGCCTATATTCAAATCGCTTACACAGACAGTTGTTTTTCACGCCTGCTCAAAGCAACCGAACGACACATCACAGAATTGGATAAAGATTGTTGCTAGACCATCCCTTTTGTCTAAAACACGATAAATCAATAGTTTTCCGCTGAAAATTCTGTTTCTTTAGTAAATCTGTCATTCCAGCTGTTGACCTTGTTGTTGTTGTTTTTATTGGTAACTTAGACTGGAGTTTTGGAAAATTTAGACTAGAAAGGTTGGAATTTATTCAGTTCGCTTTTTATTCGTTCATTACAATTATTTTTGATGATTTAATGTCCAGATAGATGCTTCATTCTTTGCTCGCTTCAAAATTTAAACAAAATGGCGGCATTTTTTTTTTTTCTGAAAACACAAAGAACATGAATACATGCGCGGTGTAAAGCCTTGGATCATATTGGAATAAGAACGTTATTTTTTAAAAGATTTTACCCCAAATTGAGGGTTACATTCCCAAAATAGCGGACTCGTTTTTTCAACCGCATCACACCCCATTCTCGTGAAATAATTTTCATATCACATTTGTTCAGTTAGTTAATCTCTATTGATTCGGGCCCGGTCGTAGTAAACATTCGGCGGTGGAAAGTTCCACCGCCGAATGTTTTCAACGTCGCCCGAATAATTCCGACGTCGCGCGAATCTCATCAGGGGTAGACTACCTTAAGGAATTTCTACGCCATGTTAATTATATAAACACTGCAAAGAGCTCTAGAGAACAAATCTAAACCGATCATTGTCTAGCTCTACCACATATGCTCATTGAAAGATAATTGTCTATAGTTTGGTAATGTTTTTGTTTCCTCTAAAATCAATAGAAACTCGTCTGTAACTGCTATTTTCGCCGAATACATTTCATTCTTTCATACGAAGTTGTTTTGGGTCTACGAATTGTACGAAAAATTGAAGAGACAAAGTTTTTAACTTATGCATATACATAGGCCTGTTTATTATTATGATACAGTACGTTTCCCGCCGATAAGTAATTATGAAACTCAACAATCCAAACTAACAAAGTTCTACTAGCAGAATTTGTTTTGTTTCATTTGCCTTTTTAATGGAAATTATCAATTATCCTATTTTCTCAGCAAGGTTTCCTATTTCTCATTGGTAAGAGTTAATTTTCTGAATCGAATACCGAACGTAATTTCATTTTCTTGAATCAACAACTCTTGAAAACAACTCTTGAAATCCTCAGGAAAGAATAATCGCTTCATTCAGAGCTTGAGATACACTGTAAATATGCGTAAAGGCATTCTAAACATTAAGTGTAAGACCAACTTTTTGGACCAATGAAATTGCAGTACATTTGAAAATTTCGCCGCTATATTTCGCATAAACGAGATTGCCGACTAGTTTATGTGACGTCTATACATAACCACGCCCCCGTCTCTAATGAACCGCTAGCGAACATTAAGATAGAGTCTGTCTCATTTCGCTTAGTGTTCGTCCTAGTTTTTGGACCAATGAAATTGCAGTATATTTGAAAATTTCGGCGTTATATTTCACATAAACGCACTGCCGGTTAATTTATGTCACGGATATATAGAGCCACGCCCCGTTTCCTGTGCTGTTATGAAAAATGATGTAATTTTTGGGAAAATGGTGTAATTTTTGGGAAAATGATGTAATTCCAGTAAGTAGCTCCGGTCAGAGGCGTGGTTTGAAGAATGACGATAGAAGCGTATGTTTTAATTGGTTGACGAACACTTAGTCAGATAGAGTCTGTATAGTAGATTCTACGCGACATAAACGTTCAAAGGCTGTGCCTTTTGAACGTTTATATCGCGTAGAATCTACTATACAGCCTCTATCTAATACATAGAATCTTCTTTTCAGCCTCTATCTAATATGTAATTTCAAATCTAAACCCTTTGTTGTACATGTAGGTTCAAATTGGAATTGTCTCGATGGCGCATGTTCGAATCAGTACCCACAACATAGGATTAAATTAACAACAGATGAAGAAATGTATTTCGGAGATAAATGTATTATCCTCGCATTTGTAGCTACAGTCGACACTCGTTGTGTCGAAGTCAGAGGGGTCGTCAAAAAAACTCGACATATCCGGAGCTCGACTCATCCGATTTTGATCATTTTCGATGAAAATGATATTTAACCATTTTTGATGGGCATCATATGTGTCCATGATTGAAATGTAGAAGGAAAAGGAAAGAAATTGCTCGAAACGAGCAATTTCTATCCTTTTCCTACTGAATTTCAACGGCTGTATTTGTTTCGAAACAATTTTGATTAAACTTTTTGATGATCCATTGTTGAGGACGGGACATGACTTTCACTTCGACTTAAGCGGAATTTCGATTTATCCGATGTCGACATAACGAGTGTCGACTGTATGTATACGAGCACGCATTTCATCGGTGTCATTTCAAAACCTAGCAACTCCAGCTTTAATCAACCTGGAGTTACGATGTTTTGCAATAACACCGACGATTTGCAATAGAGATCTTTTACTGATTAAAGAAAATAGATGGGGAAGTTTTAATGGAATAACGTGATTAAATAAAAAAAATATTCATGGTAAATGTGGTTGACCTGTGATTCTATTAGAAAGAAAGAAAATTAAATTTCATCCATTCTTAATTTGATGTGAACAATTCAATGATCTTTGAGCCCAGTCTAGTTATGCAAGGATACGCTGCTTTTCATCGAAAACCTCGTAACTGCAGCTTAAAACAAGCTGCAGTTAAGAGGTTTTCGATGGAAACCGAAGATATGCGGGTTTTCATCGAAAACCTCGTAACTGTAGTTTGAAATAAGCTTTAGTTACGAGGTTTTCGATGAAAAGCGTCGTCATGCGGGTGTCTGTATGTAGACATGTAAATTACAGATTTATGCGGGAATGAATATTTTGTCTTACAAATCGTCGCTTTTTAACGAAACCTCGTAACTACAACTTGTTTAGATCTGTAGTTACAAGGTTTATGTTGAAAATCAGCGAGATAGCAGATATTCCGACCATCATTACATGTATACCAAACACTTAACACAACTTCGAAGTTATCCAGGGCAACGGGAACTGACGAGATTGCTCGTATTGTTTTAATTCGGAAAACTTCGTCAATATCCGCTGTCGCGAATATCGGTAAGGCTACAGGCGAAATTGGACGCATATTGTTTATAATATTTACACGTTTAATGATGGGTGATATGCATTAAAACAAAGACACTTCTATTTGGAAAAAGGCTGATATTGTGTCGCCTTAAGGCACAGTCACGTTTCCTCGTCCACATCGAGTCCATATAGTGTCCAAAAATTAACTAAACGGGTCCCCTGTTTTAGACGTACACCGACATGTGGACCGTGACCAGGCCTTTCGACAGGTGATGAATAGGAAATGACAGTTCTGGGTCACTGAGGGATGAGGGATGAGTCTATTTTTAGAATTGACGTCATTTATGAGTTTATTTTTAGAATTGACGTCATTTTGGAGTCTATTTTTAGAATTGACGTCATTTAAGGGTGGGAATTTCCGTGTCTATATTTAGATCAAGGTCATGGTTACATTAGAAAATATGCAAATTATATGAAATGACATGATGGAAAAGTACCGATCTGGAATAGAGTCAGTCCATTTAATGAACGTGCGTATTTTTAGACTAAGAAATTCCTAAACATGTCTATTTTTAATCTAAGGTCAAGGTTACATATGAACATTCCCATATTGCATGATGGAAAATGATTTAGTCCTTGACTTTAAAAGGTACTAGGTCTGGAAATGAACTCTTTTGCCATATGTAGGACATGTGTGCTGGAAAATCCCCAAGATTTACGTGAACTATGGAAAGCGTCTTATTCTGTTATTATTTTTAATAGAAATTGTTTTAAGCTTCAAAATAAAGAGGATCCATACAATTCTGATGGGTTTTTTGTCATAATGAGATATCCTAAGCAAATATACTCCTCAAAAAAAGTTAAGGACCACACATACAAAGTGCGATATTTTGCGAATCCTTATATGAACCTATTTATGATTTGTTGTATGATAACTAATACCATTTCTTCATAATCAGTTGGTCATTAGATTGGAAAATTAGCCGAAGTAAAAACAGTAGGAGAAAAGGACATAACACTACCCTTTAAAATGCTCATTTTTGCATGTAGTGGGTGGGATGGTAACTTTCAGAAAAAAAGCCCCTTTCCCCAGGATTTTCTTTTGAAAAAATCACACGTATAGCCAGTTTGACTATCTTGAACCTCTATTAACTAAATGCAAGAAAAGTAAAAGTTATTTGTTAACTTCTGGTACCCTATATGAGGGATTTACACTATGCCTCTACTATCGCGAGTATGAGAGCTCCCAGCATCACTTATGGACCGTTATGAGTAGAGATCCTTTCTGTAATGATGGTCCCACACAGTTGCGATAGGATTCAAAAGAGGAGAGTGTACTGTCCATTGTATAACTTACATTTTTCTCTATCTAAAAATACTCAATTGCGATTCTTACCATGTGTGGACGGCCGTTATCGTCCCCTTAAATGAATTTATGAACAATGGAGCCGCCGAATGGATAAGATTATCTAAGGAGATCCTCGTCTCTTTATCGATCACCGGTCAGCGATCTGCTAGGGTGGATGCCAAGTTCCTTAGAACCATCTAAACATACCCACCCCACTCAAGCACAAATGGTCCATTTCACTTATCGTCTTTTACACCATAAAAACCTTTTAAACACAATTTTTTTCTGAAGAAACACTACGACTTTTCCGACTTTGGCATTTGGTCACAATTTTGACAGCTCACATCCTTCAAAATAGACCTAAAATCTGCAAGGTGAAAGTTGCATTGTGGACATTGAAAGTCAATGCAAATTCGTCTGGTCTGTGCGGCTGAAGTGTGGCTCACAGGAAGCTTCCATGCGCATAAATTATGAGCTCAGATGTGCTTTTTATTGTTTGAACATAAACAGCTTGTACAAGTGGTCTGTTGGTGTAATTTGATGGACGATAACGCTCGTCTTCGCACGTCGAGCTTTGTTCTCAAGAAGGATAAACGCATCTGACCGAAAAGTTAACAAGTTTTCCTCACATGAAATTCATTAAACATGTGTGGGACTGACATCTTATAAGAATTCCTTCCCATAATGGTCACAAAGACATATCGGAAGCTTTTAAATGGGTTCCGCCGAGCCCGGATAGCTCAGTCGGTTACGTCGGAGTTTGTCAATCCAGGGGTCTCGAGTTCAAACCCCGGCTCGGCCAGTATCCATTCTGACATTTGACAAAAGTCATTTGTCTCTCACCAATGGGTGTGAATCATCTATGTGAGGGAGCAGCTGGAGGCTCGGTTTGGATATTGTTGTTGTACTGGTGCAAGAAATACCAGGAACCCACGGTTAGGTGCTCCAGCCGCCGCGATATGACCCTGGTAGTTGAAAACGGCGTAAAACCCCAATAAACTCAAACTCAAACTTTAAATGGGTTCCGATAGATGCATTGTCTAGATCCCTTCATGCAGCAACCGGAAGTTGATTTCAAGCGTCTGTTCACATTGCATTTAAGGGATAGACGCATAAGATGGTCACGCAGGTTATGCACCTGAATATTCAGAGGCAAATCTTGAGAAACAATGACATTTTCTATAATTTGCTACCCCACCCACTACATGTAAAATCAGCCATTTTGAGGGGTAGTGCAATGTCAATTTCTCTTACAACTTTAGTTTCTGCATTTTTTACAATCTCCCGATGATTTGTTATGCAGGAAAGATTACCATTCATTATACAGTGATTCATGAATAAATTTATTAAAAGAATCGTAGAATACATTATTTTGAATATGTGGTCCTTAACTTTTTTTGATGAGTATAGTACCATGTCATACCATGTCCCTGTCAACTGAATGAAGTGTCCATTAGCACACACAGTTATCTATTTTTCTAATTTATATTCTTACCGTATAAATGAATACTACACTGGGCACCATAGCTCAGTTCCTCGTCATGGATTGGAAAGAACACTTAAACAATATTTATTTCGACATAAATAATCCAATAAGTTTTTCGGGACCACAGAAAGTATTTCGGTATTTGAAGAAAGAGGGAAAATTTAAAGTCGGCATCCACGCAATACGCCAATGGTTACAAAACGTAGACGCATACAGCCTACAGCGCACGGTTCGTCGTAGATATAAAACGAGAAAGGTGATTTCGCAGGGAATTGATGCCCTTTGGGATGTTGATCTTGCGGATGTCTCTAATCTAGCATATGCCAACAACGGAATACGTTATTTATTCGTCGCCATTGATGTGTTTTCTCGATATCTCTGGGTAACACCGTTGAAGAATAAACATCACGATTCAATCATTGATGGATTTAAACGTATATTCAGACTTGGGCGTACACCTGAACAAGTCCGATCAGACCCAGGTAGTGAATGGAAAAATAAATGGGTTAAGGAGTTTCTACAGAAAAGAGGAATTGAATCATTCGTAACACATAACCCTACCCATGCACATTATGCGGAATCGGTCATTCGCAGTATCAAAGTAATGATGTACAGATACTTTACGTATGCAAAGACGTATAATTATCTCGATGTTCTCAACAAAATAGTCACCAACTACAACTCTAGATCGCACAGTGCACTAGATGGTCGTTCGCCAAAACAAGTAGACAAGAGAAATGAATCTGTGGTATGGAAACATTTATACATAGATTCGTTAAGTACAAAACCGCGGATGACAAAAAAGAAGGTACCCAAACCATTCAAATTTAAAATCGGGGACTTTGTGAGGATTTCATCGGCAAGAACAACATTTCAGCGTGTTTATGAACAAAAGTGGACCGACGAGATATTTGTCATTACACGAAGGTACCTCAGACAAGGAATACCTGTGTACAAAATAGTCGATTATGACGGTGATCCTGTTTCGGGCAGTTTTTACAACACTGAATTACAGAAGGTCAACAAGAGCAGAGACGATCTGTTCAAAGTAGAGAAAATATTAAAGCGTCGGAGACGAAACGGACAATCTGAGGTGCTCGTAAAATGGGTGGGGTATCCGAAGAAGTTCAATATGTGGATTAAAGAGCGGGATTTACAAAATATTTAACTATATATTTTCGATTTAACATCATTCAATTCATTCAGTGTAAAAACGTTAATGTGTCTACATCGTTAAAAATGAAATTTGAGTGTCACGTATGTTCGAAAGCGTATGCATGGGAACACGATTTAAAACGTCATTTAAAAGTAAAACATGGCAGTGTCGAACAGTTACAGCAGCAGCTTTATGGTACATCCCAGCAGCAGCAGCAGCAGCAGCAGCAGGAATTTGGTACTTCCCAGCAACAGCAGCAGCAGCAGCAGCAGCAGCAGGAATTTGGTACTTCCCAGCAGCAGCAGCAGGAATTAAGTACTTTCCAGCAGCAGAAACAAGATCGTGACGATTTCACGTTCAAACACCCATTTACGTGCGTCATTTCAGGACCAACCTCTTGTGGTAGGTACTTTTCAATCTCGGTATTATTCGTATTTGACCCATGAATTAAACATAACATGCTTGAACTTACTTGTCTTATTATCGCTTTATACATTTCAGGTAAAACGTATTTCATGGTGCAGTTATTACAACTCACGAGACACAAGATACAACCTTCGCCACAAAGAATCATTTGGCTGTACAAAAGATGGCAACCGCTGTATGACGTTATCAGCAAATCCGTTTTGCCGAAAGTAGAGTTTATGAAGG
Organism: Fragum sueziense; assembly: GCA_963680895.1. NCBI lineage: Eukaryota > Metazoa > Mollusca > Bivalvia > Cardiida > Cardiidae > Fragum > Fragum sueziense. Next base: position 5,273,511 of record OY804610.1, read on the forward strand.
GAATTCCATTGAATATCGACAGAGACGATTTCGTAGATCCCATGGTTCGAAATGTAATAGAACTTGACGATTTGGCGCTAGAAGCATCGAAAGATCATCGAGTTACAGATCTATTTACAGAAGGTAGTCACCATAGAAACCTCTCCGTGATTGCCTTGAACCAAAACCTTTATATCAGCAAAGACCCGACACAACGTCGAAACTGTCATTATTTAGTACTATACAACAATCCTATTGACAAACAAATAATATCTACACTTGCCAAACAGATGTATCCAACAAACCCAAAAGCATTAATCAGACATTTCGATGACGCAGTCAGTAAACCATACGGGTACTTACTTTTAGATTTAAAGCCTTACACACCAGAAACAGCACGCATGCGCACAAATATTTTGGATATAAAACAAGCCGAGAAACTGGATAAAAGTCATTCGCCTACCAACATTCAGACAAGCAACAAGGTTGCAGCAATCATAGAAAACGAGGTTAAAACCAGTTCTTTTCACGGGATTGATAATTTTGATAAACGGAACACAATGACATCCTGTGACGATTGTGGTGTAATGCTTCAAAACACACATGACCTTCAAAATCATGTGAAAAGGTGGTGTCCGGAAGCTGTTCACTGGAATCGACTATCGCCAGCAAATGAATCAACACCCAACAAACGTGCACGGTACGATGAGTTGGATACAGAAGACGATATGCAAAACTCCGAGAAAATGGAACATGAACGAGAGGTGTACCTTGCCATTGCATCTAAAGTAAGGGAACAAAATGAAGGCAAATGGCAGAAAAAGGTAGAAAAGTACCTTGAACAAGGGATGAGTGACAGCGAGGCGGAGGAAATGGCAAACATGAAGCTAAAACAGGACGACGTTAGAACATTCATGGATAGATATGCAACACTGATTGAATATATGCTGAAATTGAATGGTGGATATTTACACACGAAAATCATAAATATGGTTGAGCGTTTGATGGAACGAGATTTTAGTCAGGAACGTGCTATACAGATGGCGTTACGAAAGTATAACCATTATTTTGAGGAATATATAGACAATAGTGATGAGCAAACGGATACAGAGTATGACTCAAATGATGAAAATGAGGATAACTCGGATGATGTAATGACAGACGAAAGTGACCCAGAATGATGAAAGACTCTGTGCTGTTTGTGGATTCGATCATAGACATAAACTTGTTTTGAAATATGTATGGTTATTTGTGTACATATATTTTGATCATTGCATCTTAATGTAGACTCGTAAAATTAAAATATAAAACGTACACCGTGTTTGTGTTTTATAGCGTTGAATATCAATGTTTTCCATGACGTGCGATTCTATGTCATCGAAATGTCTCATCAGTTAATTTCGAACATAACAAGTATTTCACTGCTCAGAAGATTGAAAGGAACACGCATTTGGTTTTTGATTGCTCAGTTAAAGAGTTTGTAGATTTTAAATTGCCTTTTTGTCTGCTATAATCATGATTTAGGCACTGTTTTGCCTCAATATTAATTATCTTCCAGTGCCATATGCATGCTGAACGTAAAATGCTATCAGTGAATTTCAAGTTGGACGTTCTACTGTGATGATTACGGGCAATCAACCACATTTTAAAAAGAAACTTTGCGGGAAAAATCATCTTATTTACAAGCAATATGCGGCCCATTAGCTTACAGACACTTTCAGTGCATATTTGAAACTTGATAAGCTAGATATTATTTTGGTATATTAGCTTTCATGAAAAAGACACAACATATATAAACTTAAATTTATATGTTTTATGATTCTTTTGAGCACTGAATTACAGTTAGCCGCAACTGCTTCGGATTCCAATGTACATAAGAAAGCCGTAAGGTGTTGTAGTTAAATTGAATGATTGACTGGTTGGTTGATTGATTGGTTGATTGATTGATTGAGTTTTTTGCCTCTTTCAACTGCCACACAACACTCTTACACAGCCTCAAGCTAATCACCCACGAAGGTTGATGGTTATCAAACCATAAGTGGGAAACAAAATGAATGGGTGTTTGGTATGGTTTGGTACCGTACCGGTACCTCATGAGTGGGTGCCGTTATTAAAGCATTAGTCTTTAATTAGACTACTTGTTATGAAACGTCAGCTGTATTGACTAACGTTTGGATTGATTGGATTGAGGTTTTATGTCTCTTAAAAATGCGACTCTCGTCACAACACGATGATCTGTAACATTCATGTGCAACAGACTATACTCCAACTGAGACAATTCAACATTGCTGTTGTATAGTCCATATTACGTTTGTATTCGTCCACTCGACCATTTGCTGATCTATCTGAAATCAAGTTGCTGCTGACAACGGCTTCAAATATCCAGCATTTCCCCTTTTATCTCAATATTATCAGTGTTATATTGGACAATATGTATGTCTTCAGCAGCTCTCACATTTCGCATATACATGACATCATTCAAATTAGAGCATCTTAATATTTGTCTTTTGTGGAAAGGATAAGATTTTTTTGACAAGAAACACAAAACAAATTGCAGTTAACAATATTTAATTATGTATTACAGAATTCATATACATATTATACAGATAGAACACACGATATACATTTTGGTATGAAATGGTTTATTTTTTGTTTAGTTTGTAATGCCCATATGAGTAACTTTCTATACCTGTGAAATAGCGTTTATCATCATATGGAGACAGGCTTATCTTGTTTATTGAAATACTGTATAACTGATGCTCATAACTACGAATTAAGTTCATTGAATGGCGACAGAAAGTTTGTCTTTCCAGACAGTCCCGATACATTTCATGTTTGACATCTTTCTCAACTACAGACTTCTTGATACCCTTTGCCTTCTTTGATTCAACATTTCCATATTTAAGACTATACATTTTAGGTCTCAATCCAACGAACTCTTCGACTACATTACCACCACACTCATCCTTCATTTTACCCAACACCTTTGAGTTTTCTGTGCTAAACAAATAGTGATCTTTGTCGAAATTGCCAGTATCAAATAATTCATTATTTTCAAACATGTCTTGGTACCAATCATCCGTTTCAATTTCATAGCACAGAGAATCTGTGTCGGTAAAAAGCAGTTGAGCTTTTTCTCCATATTTGTGTTTTATAAAGTCGTAGTGAAATTGATACATGAAGATCTTTGATATATCTAGAATACAAAACCCGGCATACATGGGACGATTCAAAACAGTGTTTTGTTTCTTCATATGAACAGCAACCAAATCAGGATTGAATATTTTGAACGACTGAAAATTGGGTTTCGCACATACCTTCCTTAGTCGTTTGGGTGTGTTTACCAGTTCGACATGCACCCTTTTCCTCATATTTTCAATTGTTTTTCCAAAGACACTATTATTGAATAGCTTAAATAGATCTTTTTCAAAAGTACTTTTTGCCTGCTTTCTTTTTTCTGTGTTAAATTGGATATAGGTAATTAACCTTTTTGACTGTGAAAAGCTGAAAACTCTATGTATCTTTACCAATTCAAGACCTTTAGACAAGTAGTATTTTAGATTACGGTAATGGATCACATAATTACATTTATCCTGCAATGTAGGTACCAATTTTGTAGAAGTCTTTGCTTTTATACCCATTCTTTTCTTTTGTGCGATGCAATGTTCGGACAACATTGGTTCGGTAATGTTAAGTGAATGCGGGGCTAGTGGGTAATCATTGTGAGTATCGTGTAAATGCTGTGGGTAGTGAAGGTCAACCTCAAGGACATAGCCTGTCTGTGCATCGTCCGGCACAGAACAAATTTCTAACTGTTGAATTTCTTGTTCAGTAAGCCAGTCAAAGTCTTTCTCGGGCAATGGTTCGCACATTGCTGTGCCATATAAATTATTCATATCAAGATATGTTAGCCAGGTTAAAGGTTTCGACTGGTCATACCCTTTAACCTTCGGATTGTTTGCTCTAGCAAATTTCTTAGAGATCATTGACAATCCACCTTTGTAACCATGTTCCAACATATTGACCATAGAAATATCATTCAGGAGCTGTAAACGAACGCCTGACATTTTCAACATCGCATCCCAGGACAAACCAGGTGCGGAATAATAGTGACACGGGTCTAGTTGGTAATATTGTAAACAAATGTCTCTAAAATTTTCAAAAACATCTGATAATAGAAGGACATCAGTGACTAAATAAAAGTCGTGAAAATCTCCAAGGGTTTCACACCCAAATCTATCCCAAACAAGTTTTGCGTGCTCATAGTCTGCTTCTGATAAATCTATTTCATTCAAATCATTGTAAAAGTACTCTTTTGATAGTAAAGATGTCTCTTTAAACTTATCAGACGAGGTAATATAACTATAGCAGTACACCCCCTTGCGAAGGAGTAGTTTCTGATTCTTTGTGTCAGGGAAATGTTTAGCCAGGTTGGAAAATTTACACACACCACCCTTTGCTAAATTTGATACCAAGGTATCCAGGGAGGCATTTAAAAACTGCAGAGAATCTATAAATTTCAGATTCCCTAACGAAAAAGAGAGGTATTTTTCCATATTATTTGGAATGCAAGAGATGGGTCTGTCTTTGTACTTTCCAGCAGATTCCATCAACATATGCATATCATATCCACGTAGATTATGGAAAATGACGGGGATGTAAAATTTTGAGTTTCGAGAACGTTTGCTCTGTTTAAATTGATAGTGTAAGTTACACTCGCTGTGCGCAGCACCCCGATATTTACCATTGAGGTGATCATGATCCCTAACCTTATCTGCACCTAAATCTTTTTGACAGATATGACAAATTGTGGCGTTTGAAAATAAACGTTCTTCTTCGCAGCTCAGATTGATTGGCTTGACTTCGCTCAGAATCTCGCAAATTTTCTTTTCTTCATCTATTAAACGATCAAAAAATGTATCAATGACATTCTCACCTCGGTAAACCTGGGCCGATCCTGACAAATCATCACTTGTGCATTTCACAAAATAGGAAAAGCCACACGGCTCGTGTTTTTGAAATTTTGTGGTAAAAGACGTGTTAGGGTCGGGTGAACATGTACTAATAGGTTTTATGAAACTTTCAAAGTCGGCGTAAATAACAAAAGGGACCTTTAACTGATTTTGGACACGATTGAAATAGACCCATTGTTGCTCCTCATCCTTTGGAAAACTTATTTTCTGCGGTCCATGTGGAGAACAATAAGGTACATGTTCTTCCAAAATATCTCTAGTGGTAAACCCGTGTAGACAGTAGTTACAGTAAAATGTTTCGCCATCGTGCAGTGTTCTGTCACCCAGTAATCGACTGAGATTTTTTATCAGACAATAGTGTCTTTGTTCTCCTTTCGAAAACAAAAGCAAATTGACATGTTTTGACATGGATCTTTGTTCTGTAATTTGAAGTGGATATACTTCATGCCCTTCAAGCCCAAATACGTTGACAGAAATTCCATTGATTCGTTCAAATTGCGATACCTGTGACAATGGTGTTGGGAAATCAATGTTATGCAGCTTAAGCTCTTTTTCATATGAAACATAGTGACTGACGCGATTAGGGTTATTTCCCCAGCTCACGGGATATAATGCAGCTAGGACAGACCATAGAAAACATTTTTGATCATTATTCTTTATATTAAGTACTGCTTTTTTACTCTGGATTCTAGGAGGTAAAGGTATAAAGCTACTCCCGTCAATGGGTTTGTACTCTACAGTGCTAAATTCAAGCCTAATAATTTTATCAATTGACCATCCACTTCCGTCCCTCTCAAAATTTTGATAGGAAGTGTGCAAATTTTGAAACACTTCTGCAATTTGATCTTCAATTTGTAAAGTATTTGTGACGGTCATGGTCACTGATCTGAAGGTAGGTTCTGCATAAACAGCCTCATTATTTTGATTGTATTTAACAAATTTGACGAAAAGTGTTATGAACCATTTTATACCTTTTACAAATCTAAGTCTCCCTGTTAGGGTTGATTCGATTTCACTTTGATTATCTTTGAGAAACTGCAAAATGTCATATACATTACTGGACGACGGGTCTAAACTGGCGATTTGTGCCGTGTCGTCCAGTGCACTCTTTGCACCGCCAACCTGATTCCTTCTTCTCTCCCAATTTTCCCGTCTACCGACACAACTGGTACACACATCTGTGCGTTCACCGTAAAACCGCTCCGGAAGGGGGCGATGACACCACTTACATTCCCGTCCCTGTTGACCACATTCGGCACAGAACTTCTTTCCAGGGACGAGTTGCTTCACTTTTGTGCACCAATTACATGGTTCTTGCACTGTTTGGACATCTATCCGCCGCTTTTTGGACCCGGGAACTTGATTTGAATTTCCTTGACTGCTAGGCTCGATATTTTCTTTGTGAATGTCCATATGTCTTTTTAAATTGTCACTCCTTTAAACGTTTGCTGGCAAACGTCACAACTTAAAGTGCTCGGGTTACCGTGTAATGTTCTAACATGTCTCAATAGATGACTTCTTTGCTTAAAAGTTTTTCCACATGTATCACATTGACACTTTGGTACCTTTGTAATTGAATCTGCCATCAATTGTATCCGGCGGAGATTCAACTCTGTATCGGTTTCAAAAGACAAGCCATGTCGACTAGCCCATCTTTCCAACTCCTCTACTGTTTCTATAGAGTAAATGTCCTGTCTATTCATTCTGAAACAAAAAGAAACACCAATTCGTAGAATATTATAGACTTTGAAACATATACAAGGACTTTTGGAGGGCACAGTATACATCACTCACTACTCAATGACATGTGCAAATGCGAAACAATTATCATTTAAAGTGACATTTCAGAATTTTTTGTCATAAATTTTACTTTTATTTTTATCTGAAAGAGCATATTTCCTTATGAAAATTCTGAAAATTTCAAACCAAAATACGAGAAATTTATATTTTTGTGTTAAAATTGAACAAATTGTTGTGGACAACAGTTCGGATTTATATGCAATTTATCGATTATGTCTCAACTTTAAATGCGTGTTTCTCGCTTATTGGCAACAACTTCAAAAAAAAACTAATAGTAGTTATACTCATAAGAATAACCAATCTTGGCATCAAGACATACTTTAAAAAATTGAAATTGGAATGAAATGTCCCTTTAAGGATATAAAACTATGTATGTTCTACCATGTGAAGCTTTAAGATGAAAGTCTGTTTACAATGTAATATTGTGAGACACTGTGTTTGAGCAAACAGAAAACGTAACAACGTACGACGTTGGGCGGTTGAAAGATAAAATTCGGACCTATGTAGACGGTACCTATGTTTTACTAATTTAATTCGGAAATGTGAGATTAAGCTGTAAACATCCGTGTATCAAGTTAAACTTAGTTGAAAACGATGTACAAATGCATGTCTGTAAATGACAAGAGTAAAACGGTCTTTTAAGATAAACAGCCTTTTAAAAGAAGCTCAATTTATATATCAAAGGGTTTAAGCCGACGAAATAACTTCCAAACGTATATAAAACAAAATCAGACTGCGACCTAATGAAAAGGGTAAATTACCGCGTTAAAAATACATCCAGCCAAGCAGACGATAAATGTATACATTTTTAAATGTGTTTTTAAATATAGTTTACATAGTTTAGTAGACCCAAATGATTGAAGATTCACTATATAAAATAGAATTATTATACAAATTATACATAATGATTTTAAATGAAGAGTACCTTGTATTTTCAATGATATTCTAAATAGATCTAACTAGGAACTGTTTTTCTCTTGAGATCTGACGTGGCCTAGATAAAACAGACGACAAAAGTACATGTATACGCGCCAATTTTAAAGTATTATTTGTATTATACATACTAACAACTTTTTTTTAAATATAATATACATAGTAACCCAATAGGTTTAATTAGCAATTATACAAAATGATTTTAAATGAATCTAAGTACCTTGAATTTTCAATGGTATTCTAAATAACTTTGAAGTTTTTTTTCTCTATCTAGGGTCTTTTAGCAGACGAAACGCCTTCCTAACTAGTGTTAAAAATACATTTGACTCAGCCTAAATAAAGCAGACGACAAATGTATATGTAAACGCGCCAATTTTAAAATATCTTGTATTTGTATACTAACACACTTTTAAACATAGATTACATAGTAACACAATAAAGTTTCATACGATATTATACAAAATGATTTTAAATCAATCTAAGTAACTTGTATTAATATTCTAAATAACTGTGAACTGTTTTACTATATCTGAGTTTTGAAAGCAGACGAAGCGTCTTCCAAACCAATGCTAAAAATACATCTGACTCAGCCTAGATAAAGCAGACGACAAATGTACATGTCTACGCGCCAATTTTAAAATATCTTGATTTGTATACTAACAATTTTTCAAATATAGATTACCTAGTTTCACAATAGGTTTAAAAATATACTTTACAAAATGATTTGAAGTGAACTCAAGTTTTCATTTTTAATGGCATTCTAAATAGCTATGAATTGTTTTACTCTATCTGAGTTTTGATAGTCTTCCTAACTAGTGTTAAAAATACATGTACATCTGACTCAACCTAGATAAAGCAGACGATAAATGTACGTGTATTGTTGAACCGAAGTAACCTTGCGCTCATTATTATCAATATTGCAGACGATTACGTTTGTTTATAAATATTCACAGCGCACGGTCACTTCGGTTAAACAATATACGCACCAATTTCAAAATATTTTATATTTGTTTACTATCAACTTTATAAACGTCAATTATATAGTCACATAATAGGTTTAGTCAGATGTTATACAAAATGATTTTAAATGAATGTAACATACCTTATATATTCAATGCTACTCCAACATAACAAGTAATCTGTATAATTTTGAGTAAAACAGTCCTCCTCGATGATCCAAGTTAAACTGATCTGTGACGTGATATTACATATGTATAAACATTAAAAGAATGCGATTGCCCAGGTCTAAAATTCAAACGCTCTGTGGATGGAAAAGTACCACTACAAAGTACATCTATAAATAATCACATAAATCAAGTTGTACACAAACTGATCTGTGACGTGATATTACAGGTGTATAAACATTAAAAGAATGTGATTGTCCAGGTTTAACATTCAAACGCTCTGTGGATGGAAAAGTACGACTATACAGTACATCTATAAATAAGCACATAAATCAAGTTGTACACAAAAATGCTACACATACATGCATAACGGAATCGTAATTAACCTACTTTATAAAGAAATAAATTGATTGAATGTGCAATTATAATCAATTATACTATACATGTACCATGACCTTGATCTAAATATAGACACGGAAATTCCCACCCTTAAATGACGTCAATTCTAAAAATAGACTCCAAAATGACGTCAATTCTAAAAATAAACTCATAAATGACGTCAATTCTAAAAATAGACTCATCCCTCATCCCTCAGTGACCCAGAACTGTCATTTCCTATTCATCAGACAGGATTGAAACATTTCATGCTTAAAGGTGCAGTCACACAGGCTTCTCCGGGTTGATCACGAGTGTATCGCGAGGAAAAACTATCAAACGCGTAGTAAACGCGGTCAGTAGTGAATGACACGTCAATGAAACGTGGAGGACTCGCAAATAACAAGTGCGCAAACGCGCGAAAAATTTTACACGCACTCGGAGTCCGATTTTTTTTTTTTTGAGCAGCACAAAAATTAGGCGCGACGGCCACCGCGTGTCGCACAAGTGGTGTAAACGCGGACCAAACGCGATAAAACGTGGTAAACTCGTGGTACACTCGCGGATCACTAGTGAACGACAAGTGGTCACTCGCGGGCATACATAAAATTTCTTGCGTGTGATTACGTGTGTAGCACTTGTCATTCACTTGTGATCCGCTTGTCTACAGCGTTCCTAGCACGTGCGATAGTGTGTCCTTCGCGTGTAAAAGGCCTTCTCAGATCACAAGTGCTCAAACACGGAGGACTCGTGGTGGACACGCGATGGGCACGCAGAGCACATGCGCGCGTTTGGTCCACTTGTCATTCGCGTGTCTAGTACGTTTAGAGACAATTTCGCTGATTTTTCACCGCGTGTAGAAAAAAAAGGTAAAATTACACGTTATCAACTCGCGGAAGCCTGTGTGACTGCAACTTAAGTATGAGGTAGAGTGTTTGTGTCAGTGTCAGGTTTAGTCCCATCACGCCAGCTTAAGATTAGTGATACACAGGCCTAACAGAGTTTTCATAACACCATGACTATAAACATTTTGGCTATCGCTTTACTGGAAAACATTGAGAGAAAAGAAATGCTTACTTACGAGATCAAGAATCTGTGTCAGAGTCAGGCCTAATCCAATTACTACAGCTTTAGACGAATTATATACAGGCCTAACTGAGTTTTCATACCGCCATAGTAAGTCTGCCATTAGCCGTTGTTCGCTTGATATGTTGTCTAACCGTGGATCTGGGTTGCGACGTGCTATTGGCATGCTTGAAGTTGTTCCTGAAAAATAGGCAATTGAAATCATAACTGGAAAAGAATACATATTCAACTATGTAAAAAGACAATGATAATTACTCGCTTTCGTGAGTCAAACTTTTGTCAACTCTTGCAAAGAAAGTGGTATGTTAACCCTCAGTGTGATTTGTATACCTAGAATGTCTAGACCGACGGTAACAGCAAATGTTGAAGATATCGTGGCTATTTGAAGTGAAATAAAAGAAATCTTAAAAATGTCGAATTGGGTTCGGTTAAAGTTTGTTTTAAATCGTATTAATTTTCGGTTGATTGATGAATAATCGGATGTTATTCCACCACGAGGCTTCTTATTTTGTTATATTTATTCTTCGAATTGTTACAAAGTACGTAGCTTTATGAACTTTAAATGTATATTTCTTTATGGTTCGTTTCTTTTCCAAGAGGATGAAATAAGGCTGCCATTGTTTCTACTGTTAAACAATCTGTAACGCACTAGGCGCCTTCCATATTTCTGCACTGCACGTCTCAGAGGAAAACGCCATAAATCCATTGCTGAGATATAGTGTTTTTATAACACATTGTATAAATCACGGTAATGGGATTTTGAATGAATTAGATAAAAGCCAAAAATCACACACTCGCATATAATCTAATAAATCTTTGGGAGACTTTTAGACTTTCGTGGATTTGTGTGAATATTCTTGGATAACGTCGGTATTATTGCAAAACCTCGTAACTCCAGCTTTAATCAAGCTGGAGTTACGAGGTTTTGCAATAAAGCCGACCATAATTGTGTTGATTCTTCATTCTAAATACAGAAGGTTTGAGTCATGTCTTATCTTATGAATATCTACGAAAAAGAGACGAACGAATTGCAACGTATGTTTTACTAAAACTTTTAATTTTACACAGATCTAGTCGTTCGTACTATATCGCTACTTTTCAAGAAAAACTAGCTGCATTTCGATGTTGTCGATGAAAAGCGACAATATAGTCTACAAAAATCGTTTGCTCGTTTCGAAAATCTCGTACAAGTAGCTTAAGATTGAATATGACGTTTTCAAACGAAGTCCGACGAAATGTCATTTGAATATTTGAGATTTCTATCAGAAGGCCTGCATATGATATTCTTAAACAGAAGTGTGTTATTTGCATTTCATCATGTCTCATTGAAATGGGCCATAAAAAGCAATATCTACGCTTTTCTTAAAACAATCTCTAAAAGAAACCGACGATTTCGCTGCTTTCAACAAAAACCTCGTAACTACAGCTTTAAAGACGCTGTAGTTATGAGGTATTTGTTGAAAAGCGACGAAAATTCTGGATTGAATAATGACAAGTTTTGGCGCCTAGCTTTCTGGAAAAGATGGTCATGTCAAATTCAGAATGCTTTCATGTTAAATGTTCGTCTTAATTTTCGGGAGTGTTTTACGGCCATATTGACTTCGAACTTTGAAACATTTATTGATGCGAACGTCTCCCTAATGGAAAATCAAGAACATGTTTTTGTTCTATTTTATGAGGTACATTTTGTCCTAGATCTAGTAAAGGCCATGAAAAGAATTCCCTTCTTTAAAGAAGGAAACGAACTCGTACCAAAACCGTTAGCTTGATAAAATTCCGAATTTCGATGGAATAATCTACTCGACGGCGAACTATCTGAGAAATATCGTCAATAATTCGGTTAAGGTAAGGTCTGTGTAATCAGTTATGGAACGAAATCTGTATGGTGCGAATCGACGATTTTAAACGATTCTAAGACTTTTTTTTTAAAGGGGAGTAATTTTCATTACTCTCAGATTTTGAATTTTTGACTTTCGTTGGGTATTTTGCCGACTCTTTATACAATTTAGAAATATTTTCACAAAAATTGTTTAAAATATTCCCCGGAAGTCTGAGCACGTTTAATTATTTCCGTTGTTACGAAAACAGGCGATTTTGCATCTAACGGTACTTTGAAAATGCTCGGACTTACGGACGTCACGGAATAAGTCGAAATATAACGATTATACCGGATGTGCAATACCCAGGCCTTACCTTAATACGCGACAAATTTTAATTGGGTATTAAGCAGAGACGTTGGGAAAACTCTGGGGATTGGCTAGATGTGGAAGATGCTTTTAAAAATCAGTTGATAAAAATTATTTACGATCAACAAAAAAAAAATGTTTTTTATCGGCTGACTTTTGAAAATAATTGTCCAAAATTTGCTATTTGGAAGATCATTTATTGACATTGAATTTGATTTCATCGTCGAAAACTTTTCATTGGATTAGTTTCAAAATATCTATCGCATACATTTTTTTAAATGATGCATTATCATACCTTAATTGGGTAAATGCCATGTACATAAAACATCATTAAGGCAGACAACCCCTAATGAGATTCACGTGACGCCGGAATTATTCGGGCGTCGTCTTTCACATTCGGCGGTGGAACGTTCCACCGCCGAATGTGAACGACGTCGCCCAAATAGCATCGGATACGTTACGAATATTAACAACATCGCATAAAAAAATCCGACGTCGGCTGATTTTTTAAATCTCATTAGAGGTCGTCTGCCTTAATGAACAGGCGTTTTAGCTACGTCTTCTATCCGAACAAATATCTTACCTTTATTTACAAGCTTTATTTCTTTCATTGTTGAAGCTTGTGTGACCACTTCAGTAGTTTGCATTGTAGGAATCACATTCGCTTCAGACACCATAGCAGAATCATTTTCGACAGTTGTTGTGTTCGTAGTTAACGTCTCATTATCTGTCGAGTTTAAGTGGTATGCACCCTCTTTATAATCATAAAATTTCGAAACAGTACTAATATCATTTGAGGTCGTGTCACGATCAGATTCAGTTGTTTCCGAAATTGTGTCGGTTGGCGTGGATAATTCCGGTAATTCCGTTAATTCAGACATATCTGGTTTTTGTGTTGAACTTGTTTTGTTGAACGTTGAACCATGTTTTCTAGGTTTAATTGTTTGAAACTCCGAAGTTGTTTCAAGAAATGATGCGAAGTCTGTTATAGAGGTTGCATTATCTCGAGGTTTTATCGTCTCATTTTCCTCGGTCGTTGAGCAATAGGCTTTATCCACGATTGTATAAAACAAGACAATAACAACGAAGATGCTTTTAGAACACGACATATTGCATAGAATTTAATCATCCAAGCAATTGCATAGAATAAACGAATGGATGAATGGTGTCTTAAAGCCCGTGGACAACTAAGGTCATATTGGGCGCAATTACATTTAGATCTCTATGAATGTTAATCACCACTAGGATGTAAAGGAATATTCACTAGTTACATAAACATCCAAAGTAATTGCATAGAACAAACTTCACTTTTGTAAATGTAAATATTTGGTATTTCTCCAGATTTTCTATTTTGTATCAGCAAATATTTATCATTCCATCAAAATTTCAAATTAATAATGTTCCAAACAAGGCAATGTTTCACTTATTCCTCTTCAAAACAGCACTGTGCAAACAGATTCCACTAATTACTACACTGATATTACAAGTTTCAAGTTTCAAGTTTATTCAAAGAGACTTATACACACAAGTACATCGTCTTTAACAAATCCAATTTGAATGGTCTTGATACAATATGGAACAATCACACACTAACACACGCACACACATACGCACACATACACATCATCCATTCATACACTTTCTTCTCACAAAGTTAAACATACATGTATAATGTTAGTAGACAAAACTTTTATCAAATAGATCTATCAAATATTATGTAATGTATACAACCATTTTAGACTGGAGAATGGGCATAACTGTTTAGGAAAGCAAAGATCTTGAAAGACAATTTGATATCATTAATAGGTATTGAAAAGTAGATTCCATGGAAATGTTTTGTAATTTTGGATTAGCCTTGTATTTCATGATTTTCAGAATTGATAAGACTTTTTCGCCTTTTGCTCGATAAGTATAGAAACATTCCTAGATTGTTAATTATGGAAGAGCGATCTTCGTACAACACATGACATAAAACGTTAGCAAATTGACACTAGCTTTTCAACAAACTGTTATAAAATGATAAATGAGATTTTCTAACCCATTTCCACACATGAACACTTTTTTAATCCCCCACAGATTAAGGCTTCGGAAAATTTAAGGAAAATGTAAACACATTCTCCTAATTACCGCACCAATATTACACTGCATGGCATAAAATGTTTGTAAATGGACACTAGCTTTTCAATAAACTGTTATAAAATGATAAATGATGTTTTTTTAATCATTTCCCTAAACACAACCTGGTTTTGACGTCCATAACAGAAAGGGTTTGGGAAAATATTGATACAAAAGAAGAAAATGCTGATAACCAGCATTTTCTCCTTTTGCCTCAATATTTTCTGTGCTTTATTGTACACAAATACTAACTTTATGCAAAATCCATTTTGTCGTCTGCAGCAGCTTTTATTTTTAGAACAGACCAAATTGAATTTCTTGCTGTTTGGGAAAGAGTTAAAACTGTTCCAAACAAGACAATGTTTCACTTATTCCTCTTCAAAACAGCACTATGCAAACAGATTTTTTTCTAATTACCTCACCAATATTACAACACATGACATAAACTGTTTGTAAATTGACACAAGCTTCTCAATAAACTGTTATAAAATGATAAATAAGATTTTTAAACACATTCCCACACATTGACACTTTTTGAATCCCCCAAAGATTAACACTGTGGAAACAATTTCGGAAATGAAGGAATTGATTGTGACAAGCAATTTCTTCATATTCCACAGTATTTTCTACCCAAAATGACAACACAAATTTAAATTTCGTTCACTTGAAATTGTCAGCTTCGGTATCTTTCAATTTAAACTAGTCTGAAAACTTGCCGTTTGGTAATGAGTTAAATTATCCGTTCCAAAGATGGTTGTTATAATTGAAGGCACAGTAACATAATTCTATACTAAAATGAATGAAGGTGTTTGTATCTCATGGATTTGAACTACAATTATCTTAATTTAACAATAATATTATAATAATTGTTCATTGGTTTTGACAAGACAATATTTTGATATAAATAGCATTTTGCTAATCAATTCATGCATTGTGATACTTTGAATGTTAAATGTTTACAGATACATGCATCTTTACTTAAACAAAAATTAAATTTATCTTATAATATAAAAAACATTGTTCAGCCCAAGACAACAAGCACTGTTCGAAAGAAGTATGGAAATTGTATGAAATAAATTTGGTTAGTTTCTTCAAAAAATATTACGAGCTTTTTTACATAGCAGACTTATTAGGTTTCATTCCATGGTATTAACCAAGTGGGGATACTATATCCGTATATATTTCATTTTGATACAGCGTTTTATGTTTCTCTTGTAGAAACTATTTAAATGATAGATGTTGAAACCCGATAACAGAAATGGTTGACCTTTTCCCAACCAAACCCTTTTTTGACGTGGTGGCGTGAAAAACTTATTGACGTGAAAAAATATTGAGAGAATAGTAGAAACTTTCGCTTATCAACATTTCCACTGTCTCCGTTAACAGTTTTTTCAACGTTAAAATGATTTGTTTCATTTATTTTGTTGTCTGTATCACCTATCCATTTATACCAGTCTTGAATCTTGTTGCTTTGGAAAGGGTTAACCCTTTCCAAAACTACCTAGATTTGGGCTGTTCTGATTTGAAAGCCACATCAGACAACAAAAGGAATGTTGATTGAAATAAAATTGGTTTACAATATAGCAAAGAAAAAATGAGACAAAGTGAGAAAATGTAGATTATTAGCACAATTATTGTCTTTTTTTGAATCAGCGTGTTCCCAAGGATTTATAAAATTGCAGACGCCAAAGTAAAGTCCTGTTTGGGAAAGATGTAACACATTTCCACAATGGGACGTCTTTGGGCGCCCTTCAAGAAAAGTCTTGGGAAAACATTGTGGAAAATGCTTACAACTGCTTACATACAAGCAATTTCTTCATTTCCACAACATTTCCAACAAAAATTAGAAAGTTTTACAAAATTTCATCAACTTGAAATTGTCGTCTGCAACACTTTTCAAACTGGAACAGTCCAAAATCGTGCCGTCTGTTAATGGGTTAAAGAACTCCTGTGTGGGCAATAAAGAGGTTGAATTCAGGATTCTATTTTATTGCTGAAGTATATAGAATTGCTTTTATAGGCCTACATTGTTGCATAAAACTCTTGATATATACACATGTGGAATTATTATCCAAATGTAATGACGTACTACCTAAGGAAAGTTATAAATAATTTTATTTACATATCATCGGTGTTATTGCAAAACCGCGTAACTACAGCTTGATTAAAACTGTAGTTACGAGGTTTTGGTTTAACACCGGCGAGATATTCGTATAAAAACTTTGTGGATAAAAACACACGTGGAATTATTATCCAAATGTTATGACGTAGCCTACTACATGTACCTAAGCAAAGTAATAAAATATTTACATAATAGTCCTCTTGCGATATATATGGCATTGTTTTTCTTATGCAAGCCATTGGGAAAAATATTTTTAATACAAGCTGCAGTTACGAGGGTTTATTTAAAATCGACGATATTCAGTCTTATTCAGTCATAAACTGAGATACTGGAAAAAATAAAGCACCAATTGTAAAAAAAAACGCCTTCTTCGAAAGAAAAATTACCCACATTTCCCGAATCTGAGATTAAAGTCACGACCCCGTCTCGAATGTACACACAATTTTCGGACTTGACATTAAAATCAATTTGTTAATTCCCTAATGCACTCAAATATTCATGCACCGAATTGAAAAAAAAAAAAACACTTAAATTAATATCGAAGATTGAAAAGTTTCGGCCGTTGAAATGAAATGTAAAAGATAAAACATCTATACTGAACCAAAAAAGAAACTTTCGGCAAGTTTGAATGTACAGATTTTGCACACGTGAATCTTTGGTTTTCAGCTAAACCATTCCCACCAAATGACTATTTTTGACTTCTCAAAATATTAAGGCGTTTGAAATAATTTTGGAAAATGAAGAAGCTGATTGTTACAAGCAATTTCTTCATTTTCCAAAATACTTACTTCGTATGAGACCAAAAAATGTAAAATTTCATTCATACGAATTTTTAGGCTGCAGCACCTTTGAATTTGGACCTATGGCGCGCGAAAAGGGTCTAAAGTCAATATAGCGCTAGACCTATAATTAAAATAGGGGTATACCGACCAGTATAAAATTATGCCATTTTGGTAAATGGTTAAGGAATTGCCCTGTCCGTTCTGAAAACCGTTTGACGCGAAATAATTTTATTTTGGAAGAAATGCTGTGTCGCTAAAAGGTAAAGGTTTGTTTTTACCAACATACATTGGGTTTGCGTATAAGCCTGGTCTGTCACTATATTCGAGGGGTTTATGTTTTGAGCATCAATATAATGCAACACAATCTGTTTGATATTTGACAGAGAAATTAGTGTTAGAATTTGAAACATTGGCGCATTTCTATATATATGAAAAACAACAGCGTCTCCAAACGAAACGTTTGTGTGAAATTATTCGTCGTTTTTTTTTTGTGTGGTGCTAGCAGAGGTGCGTTCTGTAGAGCGAGATTTCTTGAGATATCTTGAGATGTTTTAGGATAAAACGTTCCTCTGAGCAAGACTTTTAAGATAATCACTGGGAGCCGCCATTGCTCTATACTTCTTTCGGAACACCTCGGTAATTTCTGTAGAATCTATATGGGAGAGAATTGACCGAGTTGTTCCGAATGCTCCATGATTTATAAACCGCGGAGTTCCGAATGCTCCGTACTTCATACAAATGACGTCATAATGACGTCATTTGTATGAAGTATGGAACATTCGGAACACCTCGCTTATAATCTCGGTCTTAAAAACGCTGTATCAAAAACATCCAAAGAAATCTTAATAAATCTCGCTCTGAAGAACGCGCCTCAGGTAACAGTAGCTGACGTTGCGTCGAAACGTGTCTACTATGGCACGAGGGCCAAATTTCTAGATTTCGGCTCATATAAATGTGACCCGTCACGCTAAAAGGGACCTTATCCGAACTCCAAAAACCCAAATTTTGACAAATTTGTCAGACTCGATACAGGTCAACCAGATCCCATATGCGACAAATGAACATATAATAAGATAGGGAAACAATTCCGTACTCAGAAATTTACATAAAAGTGAAAAGTGTCGGCCCTAGTCTGGCTGCGCGGACTGCGCAGACTGACTAGGGTCGATATTTTTCACACATCCTATAAGGTCCTTTTTAGCGTGACTGACGGGTCACAAATGTTAACATACACACTTTCTTTGCGTATTTCCTTCACAAAGATGGTTTCGTCAACCTTTAGAAGTCCTTTTTGAACGACGTATTTCATAAAGCATAAAAACCCTATTTATCAATAGGGAAATATTCAGCGATAGATATATGAATTATGTCATTTTTCATAAAAAATAACAAATTTTCCGCACCGGTTATTCCTTATACAATTTAACCCTTTCCCAAACAAGACCTGGTTTTGACGTCCTTTATAGAAATGACTTTGGAAAATATTGAGACAAAAGAAGAAACTGCTGATAACCAGCAGTTTCTCCTTTTGCCTCGATATTTTCTGTGCTATATTATACACAAATCTTCCCTTTAACCACATCTATTTTGTCGTTTCAAGGAACTTTATAAAAGAAAAGTCCAAATTTTGGCCGTTTGGGAAAGGGTTAAAGTAGGGTACGGTATAAAACATTTATAAATTTTTCGTTAACGTGCAAATGTTTTCCTTTTTGTAGAATTCATTTACGCTATATACTTCATTTTTGTCAATTTAATTCGTTTCTTTTATTTATTTATTTTTGTTTGTGCAACATTCGATTTCAAATATAGGCCCTACTGCTACTTACAGTTATACGTAAAAATCATATAAATTTGAAAAAAAAAAAAAAAAACAAAAAAAAAAACGATATATAATTAAATCCTCAAGATTTTGAGAAAAAACTAGGTCGTCCTGCACGATAAAATAATGAGAAAGGGAAAGGAATTGTGAGAATAAGCTTGGGAAAATAATCCATACTTAGTAGGAAAATGCTCTTTTTGCGTACATGTATTTGTATTCCTAATATAAGCATTTAATCCATCTTTACTAACCAGGAATTGTATCAGAAAGGGTTTACCTATCTTTATAATAGGCATTCAAGCTATAACGCTTAAGAAACGCATTTAACTGGCCGATATCCATTATTTAACTTGCTGATATCCATTTTGTAACGTTAAGGCTTTTTCCGTGTTCCGTGATTTAATCTTTATTGAAAAGAAAGATGTAATTTTACATGTTTTGCTTTGATGTCGTTCTTTCTTACAAACGTACAAGTCAAACTTGGAAAATGAAAGCAATATAATAATAAAAAAAAAGAATGATACGTTTAAAGACTTTGTAAAAAACATTACAACATTTTTCCAAGAGCAAATTAATTAACCCGTTCCCGAATACGACCTGGTGTTGTCGTCTACGAAACACTGAGACAAAAAAGAAAATATCGAGAATCTTCATCCTTTTGCATCAATATTATTCCATGCTATATTTTGCACAATTTCTATCTTGGTCAATATTTTATTTTGTTGTCTTCAATAGCATTAAAAGTTGGAACATTCTAAAATACGCCAATTGGAAAATGGTAAAACGTATCTATTCAACTCTTCAGAGATGTACATTTTGTTAAGACTACATAATTTATTCTGAAGAAAATTATCAAATACAAATATACCGAAAACAAATATCAATCTTATCCTTATCTCCAATTACTTTCTATGTTGAATGCTAAACCCGAACTTTATGATTGACCTCTTGTCATTGTGTTGTATTTATTTCTCTATTTTCCTTCCTAAATTAAACCCGACCGTAATAATCACAGAAAACTAACTCCATATAATTAATTCAACAATAACATAAAAAAAAAACATTGAATCTGCTTTTTCTTATTTGATAAAAGTAAATATTCGCCAATTTAACATTCCAATCACAAGTGTTTCCTTTTTGCCTCAAAATTATTGAACTAATTCTCTCACAATAACCGGTTTGACTCCACTGAAAGAAAGGTGTTTGAAAACATTTGGACGAAAAAGAAAATGCTTTAAACTATCATTTTGTTTTCATTATTCCTCAATGTTTCATGCTTCATGCGTTCGTATCTGTTTCCGTAAATGTTTATTATCACCTGCAGCAGTATTCAATTTGGAACAGTCTAATAAATCGCGATCTACCAAAGGACAAAACGCTTTAAAACATTTACGTCAAATTAACTTGTTACACATTCAACAATACATCACGAGTCACTCATCGCTTACAGTTTAATAATAAACAGCCCTACTTGTTTGGGGCGCTAGGCGTATTTTGCGATACTACATCTTCGCTCGCAAGATGAAAACTTTTCGTAAGCGCTAACTGCTGAAATCAGTAAACCAATTCCAACATGATTACACTTTTTGATGTCTTAACCCTTTCCCAAACGACAAAATTTTAGGGTGTTCCAATTTAATAGTTGTTGCAGAAGACAAAACAAATGCTGTGGAAGATGAAATTTGTGTGAAATATAGCAAGGTTAATATTGAGACAAAAGGAGAAACTGCAGTTTCTTCTTTTGTCTCAATATTTTCCAACGCCTATTCTATCAGGGACGTCAAAATCAATTCTTGTTTGGGAAAGGGTTAAACGATAAAGGCTCTGTAAAACATCATGGGAATTACAGAAATCTCCAAATTGTTTTCTACAAAGACAGAGCAAAAATCTAAAGAAATCAGCTAACCCCTTTCCCAAGCAAGACCTTTCGACGTTCTTAGGAAAAACTTTTTGGAAAAAAAACATCCCTCAGTATTTTCTGCGCTATATTGTGGAGAAATCCCGTCTATATCAATATCTACCCTGTCCATTGTGGCAGCTTTAAAATTGGACTAACCATAAAATTTTGCCGTTTTGGAAAGGGTTAATTTTTATAAATTGATAAAGTCTTAGTTCGTTCAAAATTGAATAGTGTGCTACACGAACATTTAGATACCATCACATTATTAACACGATCTGTTGCCAAGAAAACATTTAACCCTTTCCCGAACGACGACGAATTGTTACACGGTGGGGATTGTGCATGCTGGGATTCGTAAATCTACGGACAAATTTGCCTCGCTTCAGGTAAGACATTTTGCAATAACTTCCTTATTTCTGCGTCAATTTAAAACCGGTTTGTTGCATTTACCCCGCCTTACTGAGGTCGTTCCACTGATGTATGCCTTACACGAAACCTTTGTGTACCTTTTGCGAAAATTGATCCCAACCGACCAGAAAAACGACAAAAAATTCTGATCGTTTTTCAGGTCAGTTGGGATCAATTTTTGGGAAAAGTATGGGGAGTTTTCAAATAAGTAATACACATGAGTAAAGCGCTCAGAAAGGCGGGGTACATGCAACAAACCTCTTGAAAATTGACACAGAAATAAGAAAATTATTGCACAATTTCCTACCTGAAGCGTGGCTTATTTTGCCGTAGTCGTTATCATTTCGTTTTCTGGTCAGTTGGGATCAATTTTTGGAAAAATTAAAAGGATACCACAAATAACCCACGTATCTGAGGAAAGAGATTTTCGAAGCGGGGTACATGCAACAAATCTTTTGAAAATCGACAAAGAAATAAAGGAGTTATTGCAAAATATTTGACCAGATTCGAGATTATTTTTGTCCGTATTCGTTATCCATCCCAGCATGCACAATTCCCACCGTGTGTTAGGGTGGTCCAATTAAAAAGCTGCTGAAGACAGTAAAATGGATGTTGATTATGATTGAATTTATGTATTATATAGCATAGAAAACATTGAGACAAAAGGAGAAACTGCTGGTCATCAGCAGTTTCTTCTTTTGCCTCGATGTTTTCTCAATCCTATTCAATTATAGGGACGTCAAAACCAGGGCCGCGTTTTACTAACGAACTTACGAACATTTTTTAAACAACAACACATTTGATTGGCTGAATAATTATCGTTATGATTTCTCTTTCAATCAGATGTGTTGTTACAAGGTTTTTGCAAAAATCTATGTTGGTAAAACGCGGCCCAGGTCTTGTTTGGGAGAGCGTTAAACATTTCAAACGCTGTTAATGCTTTGGAAAAGTAGGCCTATTAGCAATTCCATATTCCTATTCTAATGTTTTCAGTTCAATTATTTGGTTGGTGGTCAGGGTGAGGAATCACGTGACATAACAGCAGCTACAAATGCGGAAAGCCTTCAAGAAGTCTTGTGAATAGGTGACCGATTTGTATTTAGCTTGAAGCAAAGATTATGTAAAAATATCAGAAAAGTAAATGACGACCAACCTAAATTTCGTTTGGTCGTCAATGATGGCAACGAGCTTTTAAGGCCCGGTCACATACGATATCACGGCCGTTCCGCGGCCGTATCACGGCTAAAATAATTCACCCGTGGAATGGACGCTGTTGGACGCGATACGGCCGTGATACGGCCGTGCTATGGCAGTGGTATGGACGTGGTAGGACGCGGAATGAAATCGAAATTATTTTGGACGTGGTAAAAAATTTTGAACTGCACAAAAATGTTTTCGCGGCCAAACCACGGCTGACAGACGCGATGAGGCAGTGGAACGGACGCGGAATGACCGTGGAATGGCCGTGGAATGGACGCGATAAGCAGTGCTCCGGCAGTGCTATGGACGCGGTAAGACGCGGAAGTTAAAATGTATTGAATATCGCTAGAATCAGCTACTCTTGCATCTCTTTGCGGGCAAAGTCTTAACCCATTACCACACGACAATATTTTTGTCTGGTACAATTTCAAAAATGTTGCAGACGCGATTTCAAGTGAATGAAAGTTAACCTGTTTTGGTATTTGTGTGTAGAAAACATTGTAGGAAATGAAGAAATTGCTTGTCATAAGCACTTTCTTCCTTTTCCACAGTGTTTTCAAAGCCATTATCTTGTAAGGAGTCAAAAGGAGTTAATGTGCGGTAATGGGTTTACTAGGCGCAGCAGTAATAGGAAAATGGGCCCCTCCCTGCACTGACTTGGGATATTTTTTATTAATATCCTTACATCTTTTTGCCAGCTTGCTTGACAACTTTTCTGTTTTAGCTTGATAAGCTTTGATTAGATATCTAAATTTTCTGTGAACTGTAAAGGCTAGTCGTGTTCGACTGCCTTGGTGCTAGTTGCCTACTAGCAATCAAGGCAACTCGGTGGCTTATGCTAGATTTCCTCTGCCGATCAAATTAAGTCGATCAAATCCGACCATCGATCTATTAAATATCGATTTTGCACGACATGGGTAATAAGAATTGGTCGGGGTTATCGAGCGTGATCTTCACCGCTCAGGCTTCTTACTTTGTTGTTCGTTAAAGATCGCGTAGAAAATTGATCGGGAAGCGATTTTGTAATCGGCTAGAAGCTATAGCTGATCAAGAATCAATCGTGTCTGGATCTGCACCGCTCAGGTGTCACACTCATTTTTCGCATTTCAAAATATTCGTGGGCGATCGCGCAGAAAATTGATCGGGAAGCGATTTTTGATCGGGTAGATATATAGATGCATGTATATCTGATCAAGAATCAATGGCGTCTGGAGATTGAGTGTGATGGAGGTAATATATCTTACACGACCTGCATGAAACCTGCAGTTGATCTCGTCGACTTGTACTTGTTTGATACTTTACTGCATCCCGATCAGCTCGACCTCTGTGTCATCAGGCCAATCGATAAAATCGACTGCAGACTTCGAAGTTGATCGACTAGAGATTGAGAAGAAATAATTAAGTACGGTTTAACGGGGAACTTGGTTGATCTGATCGGCAGTGTTTCTAGAATTAAGTTCTGGCCAACTAATTATAGGTTACCACTGTCGATCAGATCAAGTCGATCGCTTGAATTCCCCGACCAATCCTGACAAAACAACTTTTTCTCGATCTCTAGCCGATCAACCCGACTTCAATATTCCATTTGGTCGGATTGGCAGATGAAGCAGAGGACGAGTTAATAGTATCTGGATTCACTCGAGTACAAGTCGAGGTTATCGAGTGTAGGACGGTTGGGTGCTGGTCGAGCGAAAGATATTAACCCGACCACAATCGATTCCCAGCAATTATCATATCCCGGGCGGGTCGATTTTCTACCCGATCAATACACAGCCGCTTCCCGATCGTTTTTTTTTTTCACTCGATCGCACACCAATATTTTTTTACAATGAAAAAAAAAAAAAAAAAAAAATAGAAAGAAGCCGAAGCGATTAAGATCAAACTCGATTACCAGACCATTTCCGATTACCTATGCCGATCGATATCAATCTAAACTCGATCGCTTGATTGGGCTTGATCGAGTTGATCTGGTTGGCAGTGGGAACCTATGATAAATGACTTCTTCTTGATCTGTAGACAATCAAATAGCCTCTACAGTCATTTTGATAGGGTGAATCGAGTACAAGTCGGGGTGACCGAATGCAGGTAATTGGGTACATC
The DNA here is from genome assembly GCA_963680895.1 of Fragum sueziense. Lineage (NCBI taxonomy): Eukaryota > Metazoa > Mollusca > Bivalvia > Cardiida > Cardiidae > Fragum > Fragum sueziense. The sequence continues at coordinate 5,298,413 of OY804610.1, forward strand.
CCGGGTAAAAGATATCAATCCGATCACGCTTGACCTTCAGACACGACTGACTCTCGATTAGATCGACCTTCTAAGCGATAAATACATAGTCGTTCCTAGATCAATCTCCTGCTCGGTCGCATACGAGAATTTTTTAAATATCAAAAAATTTGAATTGGAAGTCCGAGCGATGTAGATAAAGCTGAATCACCTCAACTACTCCCCATTACACATGCCGGCCGAACTCGATCTGTGCAAGATCGCTTGATATGGTTTGTTCAATTTGATCTGATCTGCAGTGGGAAAATAGCATTATATGCGTTACGGACTGTTTAGCCGCGATAAGGCAGTGGAATGGCAGTGCTATGGCCGTGGAATGGCAGTGCTATGGCCGTGCTATGGCAGTGATTCAGACGCGATGTGGACGCGGTATCTTGTCGCGTGGTTTAACACTAGACGCGGTTGGCCGTGCTACGGCAGTGTTTCGGCAGTGGAACAGCCGCCGGCGGCCGTACCACGTCCGTTCCGCGTCCATAGCACGGCTAAAACAAAATTGACCCAAAGTTACCGCGTCCAACCACGTCCAAAATATTTTGAGATTTTTTAGCCGTGGTATGGCCGCGGAACGGCCGTGGAATCATATGTGACCGGGCCTTTATCCATAGACTGGGTTAATCGTTACGTTTTTATAAATCGTCGGTGTTGTAATTAAATCCCGCAATTCTAGCTTCAATCAAACTGTAGTTGTGACGTTTTAGATTTACACGGACGAAATATTTTTGTTTGTCCGAAATTACGTCACAGTTTACTTGATAAAATAGATCCCTAATTTTTATAAAGTCTTGATCATAGGAACCCTTTTCTGGTCCTTAGTTGTATACTTTAGATTTAAGATATCGTCGGTTTAAATGAAAACCTCGTACAAGGGCGGATTCAGGATTTTTTTTCCAGGGGGGGGGGGGGGGGTCAAAGCCCAAATGATGGCATAAAATGTGTTAAATATGTCGATTCATGCGATTTCCAAAGTACAAAATTTTTTGCCGAGTATAGACTATTCTCGCAGGTTTTGAGATATTTTTACTGATCAGTATTAATGACATTATTTGTGAACAATATGTCAAAATTTCAAGTAAAACATTTCAGTTTGGGAAAAGTTATTTCACCTTTTCCCTCCCCTTTGAAATTTTCCAAAACGAGATACTTTACAACGACGGTATGCTGAAAACATCAATCGTCTGGGAGAATCAATCTGACCTTTGAACATTTAGAGCGTAAATGATTTGATCAATTGTTTACAACCGGTCGTACGTGCTCCTGTGTGGTCTGCGTGCGGTCTACGTCTAAAACGTAGGTTTAGCCGTGCACCATGATGCACGCACGTACCGTGCGATTTTGGTTGACGCAACCACGACACAGACTGCACGCAGCAAAAAATTGACTGGTCAATTCTTTGAGCCTCTCTAACCCGTCGTGCGTCCTTATAAATCGTGCGTTTTAAAAATCTCCGAAGACGTACGATTAATGAAGAAGCACGACGGGTTGTAAGAAGAGCTTTAGAATATTAGAATAGACAGACCGGGTTTAGGAATTGGTTTTTGTAGTCCTTTTGGTTAATCTTTTTGTCAGTCATCGTCATTGAACACCTAATTTATGGGTCCATCAAAGAAGAAAATCTCTCTTTAGAAATACGAACATAACTTGTCTATGTTCATTTGACTCATTCATACCATTGATCGAGATTTTGCGATTGTTACGGACGCGTGATTGATTAATGGTCTTTGGCGGGAATATTCATTGTGAAGTGGCAGTTCTATTGTAACCACACTTTACATGAAATGATTTTCATAATAGACCAGGGGCCAGTTTCATCAAATCATTTAAGACATATTTTTGACTTACAAATGTCTATACGCGACTCTTGTTCTTAACGAGTAGTAAAGAATTGGTAAGAAGAAAATACGCCTTGAATCTTTTGATAAAAACTGGCCCCAGGTCATTTCGTTGAGCGTTTTTTCAGTTGTTTTCATTGAACATCCAACTCATAAGTCAATTGAAAGACGAAGCTCTTACCTTTGAAATATGAACATAACTTGTCTATGTTCATTTGACTCATTCATACCATTGATCGAAATATTTCGATTGTTACAGACCGATAATTGATTAATGGTTTTTGGTGGGAATATTCATTGTAAGGTGCCAGGTCTATTGTAACTGTACTTTTTTTAATAGATCCGGGGCCAGTTTCGTCAAAATATTCAAGACGTTTTCTAATTACAGATGTCTTACGAAATGCATAAACAGTAATAAGGTTATTTCATCTAAGAACCCCCCCCCCCCCCCCGCACACAACAGCCTCCGAAAGTCGTCCTTGGAGTCTTAAAACGCCGCTCAAATGTTTGTTATTTTTAGTAACATACTCTCAATCCCATAGCGTTTTGGTAACAATACTCTCGAACCCAAAGCGTTTTAATGTTGAATGCACGTGCGTCCTAATAAGGTTATTTCATCTAAGACCCCCCCCCCCCCGCACACAACAGCATCCGAAAGTCGTCCTTGGAGTCTTAAAACGCCGCTCAAACGTTTAGTATATTTTCTTTAATGCTTTTCGGTGGATTATCGAGAAATAACGGTAGATTATCATTTTGATAAACTCACCGCCTATCCAGTGAAATTATCAAAAACTTGTGCCCGGCTTTCGTTCATTTTACCCTGTCTGACGTTATCTAAGCAGGGCCAAATAAGTGACGTCATTTTAAGCGTTGCATAGCAGTCACGTGCAAAATGACGCGCTTTAACAAAATTTGTCATAAAATTTCCGCATTTTGTCTATTTTTTGCATTAAAGAAATAGAATAATCGTTTGTTTTTCGTGTAAGATCGATTGATATTTCATTTCGTAAACAACGAAAGCTACATTTTCACTCGTGGCTTCGCCACTCGTGAAAATATGGCTTTTGTTGTTCACTCAATGAAATATAAATCGATCTTACACTGAAACAAACGATTATCCTCTATATTCTTAGTAACATACTCTCAATCCCAAAGCGTTTTGGTAACAATACTCTCGAACCCAAAGCGTTTTAATGTTGAATGCACGTGCTCTTTATCGCTGTATATTGAATGCACGTGCGTCGTCATTGTTTTCTCCACATATTTAGGTAGCCTCGTTTTGATAATGTCGATTTGCGACTATTTTTAGTAATAATTTCATGTATACAATGTTGATTTCCAATAAACCCATCGTCTTTGCCTCCGGAAGTGTGTTCTGTGGGTACAGACTAAAACATAAGTGAAAGGACCTTATTGCATAACAGAGATCTTGATTGAAGGGGTGTGCTTAAACGAAAATACGTCTTAAATCTTTGGATAAACTGCCCCTGGTCCTTTTCTTGAGTCATACATGTGAGCCCATTCAATGATGAATATCTATCTTTAGAAATATGATCATAACTTATCTTACTCTCCAAAGCCGAGTTCTATATTGATTAAACCATCAAATATGACCTCTGCAGTTTTCGGTACGCCAACAGCCTATTTGGTCGTCATAATCTAATTATAGCACATCATTTGAATTATCGAATCAAAATCAATCAGCTTTATCTTGCATGATCATTACGTATACATTACGTCGCTTCTATTTTTGGCTGAAGCCGGTAACATTTGAATTATAGAATCAAAATCATTCAGTTTGATCTTGCTTGATTACGTATACATTACGTCGCTTCTATTTTTGGCTGAAGCCGGTAATTTGAAGCGTCAGCCAATCATTTCTTGTATCAGAAATTTCGATTGTTTATGAGTATATTGGCGACGATTGGATACTGAAATCCCGCCAAGGCCCCGAGATTAGACGTGAAACGACCCCGCGAGAACAGAGCTCATTCTATCGAAATGAAATGTAGGGAGAATGCGCTCTGTTCGTAAGAGAGTAAACTTATCTATGTTCATTTGAATCATTCACACAATTGATCGAGATGTTGCAATTGTTACAAACCCGTGATTGATTAATGGTTTTTGGCGGGAATCTTCATTGTGAAGTGCCAGGTCTATTGTAAGCACACTTTATTGAAATGATTTCCAAACAACAAATTTGTAGGGTGATCCAATTAGAAAGCTTGAACAGACGACACATATGACGTTGATAAAGATGTGATTTGTTTACAAAATAGCAGGGAAAATATAGAGACAAAAGGTGAAAATGCTGATTATCAGCATTTTTCTTCTTTTGCCTCTGCATTTTCCTAATCATATTCTTTTAGAGAAGTCAAAACAAGGTCTTGTTTTGGGAAAGGGTCAGTGGATTTAGGCGGGAATATTCATTGAGAACTAAAGATAATCTAGTTCTCCTGATTGAAAAAAGTGAAAAATATTGCTAAGTGCTTCACAGATCCTATATTGTGGGTATGAGTATCCACAATATAACATTTGGACTTGATATAAGATGCCGATGCCGATTTTTTTCCTTTTGTAACTCTAGAAATTAAAGGGGCTTTTGCCCCTACCCCCCATTCCCACTATTGAGTTGCTTCCTACTGTCTTGTCGTTTTAAAAGGGTTAACGCTAAAGCCTTTCATTGCGTAATGTGTAATGTCAGAACTAGATATGTCTGTACATTACATATTATTCATTACATTTGACCACCAGACATTGGCTATGCACACAAAAAGGAACGTTTTGTCCAACAATTTTGATTAATTGTTTAGTCCGTAGTTGGTATATACGGGAGCTTGTCACCAAAAAGGGTGAAAACATTATTGAAATGACGAAATTGCTTGTTACAAGCAATTTCTTCAATTTTCAGAATGTTTTCCAAAGTATCTATTTGTGGGGCGTCAAAATGCGTCATTGTTTTAGAATGGATTAAGGCTAAAAGCCTTTCCTTGTGTAATGTGTAAGGTCAGAACTAGATATATGTCTGTACATAACATATTATTCATTACATTTATCCGCCAGACATTTATTGTGCACACTAAAAGGTTTTTTTCCTCAACAATGTTGATAAAATAGGTCCTACGCACCTGCTGTTTTGGAAAGGGTAAAGGCTTAAAGCCTTTCATTGTGTAATGTGTAATGTCAGAACTAGATATGTCTGCACATCACATATTATTCATTACATTTGACCACCAGACATTGGCTGTGCACACAAAAAGGAACGTTTTGTCTAACAATTTTGATTAAATGTTTAGTCCGTAGTTGGTATATACGGGAAACATTACAAGCAATTTCTTCAATTTTCAGAATGTTTTCCAAAGTATCTATTTGTGGGGCGTCAAAATGCGTCATTGTTTTAGAATGGATTAAGGCTAAAAGCCTTTCCTTGTGTAATGTGTAAGGTCAGAACTTGATATATGTCTGTACATAACATATTATTCATTACATTTATCCGCCAGATATTTATTGTGCACACTAAAAGGTTTGTTCGTTTGCCGTTTCGGAAAGGGTGAAGGCTAAAAGCCTTTCAATGTGTAACGTATAAGGTCAGAACTAGATATGTCTGTACTTTACATATTATTCATTACATTTGACCGCCAGACATCGGTTGTACACGCAAAAAGGAGGTTTTTGTCAAAAATATTGATAAAACAGGTCCGTAGGATCAGGGGGATGCCGTTGTAGGCCTATACGGGAGCTTGTCACAGATAGGTCAAAGTTCGAGGCCAAGATCGGAGGCCATGGTCCCTATAAAAAGGCATTTCCCAGGAGGTAACTCTGAAATACAAAGACTCTCTCGCATTTTGTTTCTTTTGCTTGATTGTTTTCCAAATGCTATTTTCTTACGAAAGTCAATACCAGGTCTTGTTTGTGAAAGGATTAACTTCATAAGATGCTGTAATTCAGCTGAACGACAAGACACCGCGTGATATTGTATTTGTTTCTGCACAACATTCATGGAAAATAAAGCCGTGTAATCTACCAATAAGCACGTCGTAATTGTTATTCATACAAATTCTTGGTTTGCGATAAGTGAAATGCATTAATGAGCTTTTATGGTTGCAGCAAAAGTAATGCATATGTAATTCAAGATCCCGAGTTAGGTTACACAATGAATAATGCACGAGGCGACAGGTGCTATTTAAGCTATGCAACCCATCATTAGCACCAAAGACCCAGGGGCGAAATTTGGAAAGTGCCAGTAATGACTTAACCGTGTTAGGGGCTACATTTCCTTTCCAAATACAAGCATAAGCATTTGAACGGTTTAGAATTTTGAAATAAAGCATACTTATGGAAATAAATGACAAACATGTTCTAAATTACCTACCTTGCATATGAATATAGAGTAAAATTATATTTGTAAATTATTTTCTTCTTGAAGCATAGTCTTGAAATCCGGCACGATGAATCAACTTTTGTGAAGTTAGTTTACAAGTGTGTGTAATTTGATGCATTTCGTATAGCTAGGAAGTGGTGTTTTTAATGATGGGCCATATATCTTAATTCAAAACCGTGGTTAAATAACGAAAGACCACCTGTAGAAATTCGATTGTTTCGATTATAATACGAAAGCAATCATATTTTTTGTAAATATTAATAATTTAATATCAGTTGGTTTCATTAAAATCCCAGCATTCTGATTGGTTAAAAATCATTTTTCATACCTCCATGAAAAAAAATGCCGGAACTACTTTTTCCTGTCAAACATTGTATTACGTGGCATTATTAATCTGCCATTTTTGTTGAAAATTTATAATGAAAAGTTATGTTTTAATTGTTTTTTTTTTTAAATTGCAGAATATTAAATTATAAGAAATGAATGTATTTTTTTCATGCAGGTATGTAAAATATAATCTAATCACACTTTTGTATGAACAGCTTCGCGGATTCATACAGTGTGATAAGATTTTATTTTTCATACCTGCATGAAAAAAATAAAATTGCATTCATTCCTTAAATAAAACACTGGTGTAGATTATATCAAATGATTTCATATCCCCTCTATCCAATGTGGGGATTTAACATTTTATTGAATCAACTCAAAATTCTAACAGATATTTGTCATATTGTGGCCACTTTACTGCCGCCATGTAATAGGAAACGAGCGCAGTAATTGGGAGAGAAATGAGCACAGGTTGTAATCTTCCAGGTGCAAAACGTGATTTCTCAAAAGAAATGCGTATTGTTTTCGTCATCGATTTCTAAGTTTGTATAGTGCAACGCTCTTTATCAGGCAAATAGGGAAATGGCAGTTAATTTATTTGTGAAATGCAATATATATATATCGTAAATTAAGTTGCAATTTTTATTTGTAGATTGTGTCAAAACCTATAGATCTGCACAGATATCACAAGGAAAACAATTCAAAATATTATCTCTATCCTCAGAGAACTTACAGTCTAACATATCAACTATTTGAGTTCACATCGTAAATCAAAAATGATTATAATTCTGTTGTTGTTTTGTCACGGTATCATAAGCGAGGGTACAAAATCGGCAGAGTATCAACTGCTACCTGATCTATCCGGTCATAAATGTAAATCAACAGATGCGATTGGGATAATTATAGCACAGAGCTATTTTGTCTGTGCATATCAGTGTTTTCAACACACAGGATGTGTCAGCTTTTTCTACTCTAACATGACCATGGTGTGTGACAGATGTAATGCGACCTATGACGTAATGAATGACGTCATTTTAAATGGCGAGGAGAAAAGCATGTACTACTGGATAGAAGGTAATATTGTTAATTATCGAAGACCGATTTATTTTTGTAGAAAAAAGAGAGAAAAAACAGTCAAACTGTGAAATTCCACTTTGTATTGTTCAAATGCAAGTTTGATAAGAAACTTATTTTGTTACATATTTGAAGGAAATTATAAAAAAAGAATCGTAATCCATTTTTGGAGAGACTTGAAGCAAAACTTCTTTAGATCTATTTCAATAGTATGTTTACGGTGATTTTTTCTCAAAGTCGTGGAATGATTAAAGTATTCATTCAATTTTTCACGAGACTATAAAATGATAGTTTTAACGCTCAATTGAAAGAGTAGTCGTCTAAAACTAAATCATGTAAAGTAAACACTCGACATCGGATGACTTGAATTTCTGCTAATAGTCGAAGTGAAAATCTGGTCCAATTTTCTATACGAAATGGTCCTGGTCCATATTTGTATTTGCTATCAAAATATACCAGGGATATAATTTCGAAATAATGATAGAGTCTAGCAATTGGAATAATAATTATTGTAGTCATGGATAAAAATGTCCTTTCCAGAATTGTTCTTTTTCTTTTCCTACAACGAATATATTTCAATTATGAATGTAGATCTACTTGTTGAATATCTAAAAATATCCAAATCTCACTTCAATCCAAGCTAAACAAAATCGGATGAGTAGAACTACTGATATATTGAACTATTTTGATGACTCCTTTGACTTTAGCAAATTGAGCATATTTATATTGTTTATATGTATTTGTATTGCTATGAACTATGCTGCCTGGCGAATCCTTCCCAAAAGATAAAAATATTCAGAAAAACAGAAATCCATATCGTATTTTGCCTAAATTGAGATTGATCGGCACCCCTGCTGTTCTCTGTTTTCTACGGGTATATAATTAGTTCAAATCGAAAATTCTGGACTTTAATGAAATAGCTCGTATCCAAATTGGTCTCATATAGCATATGTTTATTATTCAGATCTCCATTAATCTTCCTTTCTTTCAGTACTACATCACTATATCCACAGCCTTGCAAGTCATTGCATCTTTGGAAGTTTTACACGCTATATAATAGCCTGAGAGGCAGGTGTTGAGCCCGCGGTTTGCTACATATGAGCTGTAATCTTTAAAAAATGGACAACTACCTAACCCATTACCAAACGACAAAATTTTAGACTGATCCAAATTCAAAGGTGTTGCAGACAACAATTTCAAGTAAATGGTTCTTAAAACTTTCCAGTCTTTTAGGGTAGAAAACATTTTGGGTAATGAAGAAATTGCTTGTCACAAGCAATTTCTTCATTTTCCACAATGTTTTCCAAAGCCAATATCTTGTACGGAGTCAAAAAGAGTTATTGTGTGGTAATGGGTTAACACCTTTTCTGTACTTTGATTATTTACAGTTGAAGAAGTCGTTGAAGATCTGACAACCGCCGAGGATACAACAGTTGACGAAGCAACGACAATTGTTGAAGCATCGACAGTTGACGAAGCCACTATGGATAAGAAGTTTGAGTATGTTGGATGCTATTCGGCATTTTGTGAAGGTCAATACACTGCTCCATGTAACGCAACACACATTGAAGCCATTTATGGTGGAATAACGGTGGACAAATGCTATGAAATCTGCAAGAGCTTTTCTACCTTTTCAATATGGGTAAGTCGTTGCCATCTAGAGGGCTAGATAATTAAGGCACACGTGCTTGTGTTTATCAACCAGTCTAATAAATAAATATAACTCTGCAATTGCACAACAATGAATCTAAATGGCTATTACATGGTTTCTAATTTGATTAATATCAAGAAATGTTGAAATGAATTCGGTCCAAGAATGACCTGGTGACTGTCTGGGAATGCACCGAAGACAAATGTCAAGAAATATATAAGGAGTTAGTTGGAAGTGATTTATATCATTCATCTATCCTGATGGCCATGTCTTACTTCTACCGCAAGTTCGCTTAAAACATTACATATTATATAAGAGCAATTGTCCATAGTCACGATACGAAAACAACATAGACAGAGCCAATGGCTACGCATATAAAAGCTGCTGGGGAACTTCTAATCACGTCTTATGGGACACGATTTTGGGTACATTGATGTTCCCGTTTTCGATGTAAATATCGTGTCTAGGCGCATATTGTGTATTTGTAAGCATTTAATCGCTAAAAGTCAATCTACTGCCACACAAAGATGTTATGGTATCCGAGAGCTTCTCTCGACAAACAAATCATTTCCAAGGTCATCATACCTTCGAAATAATAGATACCTTACAAATAAATGATGTGAACACAAAAATACTTTGAATGAACTCACGACAATAATGATCCCGTCAAAACCCTACCGATTTGAAGTCGACAGTATTAGAACAGACATATACATGGTCAATGCTGAGAGTGCCATTTTTTCTGCGTTTAAGCACCAAAAAGAAAATAATAGAAAAACAAAGTAGACAATGTACCAAAAGATGTGCACCAAGGGACGTGCTAAGACAGACGTTCCCGAGAAGATTTTATTTCATATGTGTAATATTTGGCTCTTTCCCTGTAGTTTCCGTACCGTAATAACGGGTGGGATTGACTGTAAGGGCAAATCTGGATTTGAAAGTTTACCCTTTCCCAAACGGCAAAATTTCAGGGTGAACCACTACAAAAACTGCTACACATGTCAAAATGGATGTTATTAAGGATATAATTTGTGTAAAATATGACAAAGAAAAAATTGAGACAAAAGGAGAAACTGCTGGTTATCAGCAGTTTCTTCTTTTGTTTCAATGTTTTCCCAATCCTTTTCTATTAGGGACGTCAAAACCAGGTCTTGTTTGGGAAAGGGTTAAAAACTAAATCCTACGTTGTGTTCTTGTTCCAGCATTTAACTTGTAACTGTGACATGGACTTCGACACACCAGCCCCGGATTTCTGTTTAAACAGCTGTTCCGGAAATTATACACAGGAATGCGGCGGGGATATGTCTGCGAGTGTTTACAGGATCAAATAAACATCCAATCGGCAAACATCGGGTGTTTTCGGAATCCCGAGAAGAGTGAAGGAAGACTAGTTAGTCTTTTTCACAGATACATTCTAAATGTTTTAAATTGCTCTCAAACTTTCGTCATATTTTACGTATACAACCCATCATTAGCACCAAAGAGCCAGAGGCGAAATTTGAAAAGTGCCAGCAAATCCTACACTTTGTTATATTTATATTCCATATACAAACATAAGCATTTTTAACGGTTAAGAATTTTGAATTAATGCATAATTATGGAAATATTTGACAAAAATGTAATGAATTACCTCCCTTGCATATGAATATAGAGTAAAAAGATATTTGTAATTTTTTTTCTTCTTGAAGCATAATCTTGAAATCCGGCACGGTGAATCAACTTTTTTGAAATGTAGTTACAAAATTGTATAATTTGATGCATGTCATATGGCTAGAAAGTGGAGTTTTTAATAATGGGTCATATACCTTAAATAGTCCACCTATAATTTAGATTCGTACTACGTCGGCATTATTTTGGCGCCATGGTACCATTCGGTGGTGGAACCTTCCAGGGCCGAACATTTACCACGCCTCCCTATTATGTTCAGAAACGTAACGAATGTTAACGAAGTCACACAATACCGATGTGGCATAAATCTCATTAATGGTCACTGGTGGACTACATTGATAAAGAAAGGCACGTGCAGTCTGTTCTATCCTATGTAACAGAATTGAAGGACCGTGTTTCTTGACCATTTCATACCAAGTGTTAAAGGCGTCTACAGCGCCGCACAAAATAGTGTTGTATTGGACATTTGTTATTAGTGATTGTTTTGTAAAAGCACATGTGGTAGCGAAAAATACCAATCAATTTCATGCACTGTAAATATATTACTGATTTAGTAAATATGAATATCCTTATACACGTATAATATATTAAAGTAATAGGCATGAAATAAGAGATTAACAGATGTCATAAAGAAATATTTTAGTTTACTTAACATGTTTTTTTTTATAATACTGAATTATATTGGATGAGTACACTGCAGAATCAGTCTATATTTTGGTGGAGGCGATAGCCGAGTCCAAATATTGACTGGTTTGGCAGTGTACGAATCTTAGAGAAATTCAGTATTGTACAAAGACATGTTTAATAAGCTCTTTATTTAACATCATGTTGTCGCACAAATAAGACAAAGATTATTTAAATATCTAATTAACTAATATAATTATCTAGATCTTATTACTTTTACTGACATTTCGAAGACTTGAAAAAATGCACCTGGTTCATGAAAAATAAGGTTGTAGGCTACATTTCTATTACGATGAAATATACGTGTACATATAATTTTTTCTTTGTTCGAAAGCCTTCGCTTTAAGTTTAGAGTTTTGGGTCGATTTATACCAAGAATAAAGTGAATGAATCGTGTTCAGCTACCAGTAACACATTCTTCAAACCACTGTGTGTCCATCTACAATATATCTTTCAAATGGACTGTTTTCTCAATTCCTTTGGTCCAGTCCAATCTGAAATAAATTAACTAAAGACTTTATCCAACTTCTATAAAGGAAGGTATAAGAGAAATGAAGACATTTTGTAATGTACTCGTATACTATCCTTTAACCTAGTATTTATATCCCTACTAAAACAGTTTCTAATAAATTCAAATTTGAAAGTTATTTAAAGGATTTCTGGGTTTGCAGTTGAAATAGAAACTACACCAGAAGATTTGGGTGTTCCACTTTGTAAACAGCAGCAGATCATAAAACCGGTGGAATAAATATGTAATTTAAGTACATTACTGCATAGGAAGTATTGAGACAACATGGGAAATTATGGTTATAATGATTTTGTACCTTTGTCTCACTATTTTACCAAGCAATTGCTATTAAATGACGTCAACACCAAGTCTTGTTGGGACAAGCATGAAAAATATGATACTTAGCATTTTTCTTCTTTTATCTCAATGTTTCCAAAGGCTATTCTCCTAGGGACATCAAAACCAGGTCTTGTTTAGGAAAGGGTTTACTTGATAAGATACAGTTATTCAACTGAGCAACAAAATACCACGTGAAATTGTATTTGTTGCAAACCTAGCTGTTTCAACACAACATCCATGAAAAATAATGTCGTGAAATCTAGCACTAAGCACGTCGCATTTGTTATTCATACATTTTCTTGGCTTGCGATAAGGAAATGCATTAATTAGCTTTTGGGATCAAAGGCAAAGGACTGCATTTGTAATTCATGATTCTGGGTTAGATGGGATAATATTAACCCTTTCCCAAACAACAAATTTTTAGGGTGGTCCACTTCAAAAACTGCTGCAAATGTCAAAATGAATGTTACTAAAGATAGCATTTGTGTAAAATATGGCATAGAAAATGTTGAGACAAAAGGAGAAACTGCTGGTTATCAGTAGTTTCCTCTTTTGTTTCAATGTTTTCCCAAGCATTTTCTATCAGGGACGTCAAAACCAGGTCTTGTTTGGGAAAGGGTTAAATCCACGAGGGTGATAGCCCTTGTGGATTATTCTCTTCGATTATTTCAATGTAAACATGAAAAGAACTATAGTCTTTTAAAAAGGAATAAAAACGCAAGTGCAGATTTTTTAATTGGTTTCATAGTCCCTCCTTCTATCTATGTACGGCTTGAACGTTAATTTAATCAAGTCAAACTTCGTCAAGTAGAGAAGCTTGCCAAGTTTGTTTACATGTAAAATACTTTATTACATTAATCAAATTTCCAATTTTACACGAGATAAAAGAAATAATTTGATTTTGAGATAAGCTTCGATCTCTGTAAGTAAAAATTTGGACTTGCCTCATCTCTCAAATTTTAAGTCATCAAACTTTCACAAAAACCATCACATATCTCAAGTACTTTCACGAAATCTAATAGCATGTCCTTGTCATCAGTGAAGTAATAAACATTCTAAAATCATATTCCGGGTTTTGGCACCTCTCAAATCATACATGGATTTACCTTTATTTTCCTCTTTTCACAAAAATGAAAACAACTTGGAACGTTAACATTGACGTAATATCTTTAGCATAATGACGTCACATCTTTTTTTGGATTCACGTACATGTTAGATTTCTTGGTGAATATTGAAAACGAGGGGGGGGGGGGTCAGAAAATATCAGGATTTTTGGTTTGTTCTCGAAAATCATTCAACATATTACAAGAAACTATCTACAACGTTCCAAAACATTCTTCAACTACGTCTTTGCAATTTGCCATCTTCAATGCAGTTTTTAGCTCGACTTTTCGAAGAAAATGAGAGCTTATACTGTCACCCGGGCGTCGACGTCGGCGTCGGCGTTGGCGTCGGCGTTGGAGTTGAAACCAAGGTTAAAGTTTTTTCAAACATCAATAACTTCCATACTATCAAAGGAATTCAATCCAAACTTGGAATACTTATTCACCATCACACCATCTACCTTACTATCAGGGTCCATGACCCTGGGACCACTCTATTTGAAGTTATGCCCCCTTTATACTAAGCAACTTAGAAAGTCGAGCGTGCTGTCTTCGGACAGCTCTTGTTTTTTATTTCCGATGTGAACGATGACGTAGACCTTCGTTAATTGTTTTAGATAATATGTGACATCAGATATTAAAGTCTCTCTGATCTTATATTTCTTTCCTGCAAGCATTTTTTCAGTTCTGGAAACGACTAAAACTCAGGTGGGTTGAGCACGGTGTATAATCACGTGACTTAGAATTTCCGATAATCTTCAATAACTTTGCCAAAACTTGACCAATTTGAATTCGGTTTGAAGCAGAGAAGGTGTGAAAATGCCAAGAATAAGCTTGACGTGTTCTCGGAGGCGGTCGTATATTCGCGTCATCTTCTCCGTCTGTCTGTCTGTCTGTCTGTCTGTCTGTCTGTCCGTCCATCCGTCCGTCCGTCCGCACGCAAGTCCGTCCACATTTCTTGTTAGCGTAACTCCTTATCACCTCAATTGGTAGATGTACATGAGGGAAGGATTTTATGGTTCATTCATTTTTGTTTGAGTTATACCCTCTTAAAACTCAGTCTCTGGGGCGGCGTATATTGCGACCATGGCACTCTTGTTTCTCAAGTTTTATAAGTGACAGCGTATATTGTGACTGTGGCACTCTTGTTTCAGAATAACTTTAGAATAGTCCTTGGCGGTGACGGTTTAAAATTTTGGCAGAAAAAAAGTAATTATCCATTTGAATCCCAAAAGGCAACACGCATGGCTGCCAGCCAAAGGAAACAGTTAAATCTTTTTAAGGCTTGGTAACAGGGTCGTTTTAAGATTACTTTGACTGAGATTTCGTGTCAGATTTGCAATAAAGAACCCCCACATCTCTTTTCCAAAGATAATGCGGTTCCAAAAACACACCTCTTTACAAGTAGTGTATGGTAGATACAACACCTCTCAATCAATGGACACAGTATTTTTGATTCACAACTGTTAATGGAATTGAACTAAACATGGTGTTGGCGAATGAATGTAGATTTCACCAGTTGATGCATAATGGTTTACTATTCCTGCATTTGAAGAGACAGCAGTATAAAAAGTCCGGATATTTTCTGACCGTCGCTCGTATTTGTAAATTTAGATTTCCCGTGAAATATATCAACGAAGAAAAAATATAGTAATAAAATTGCGTAATAGACAATGCATAACGAAAATATGAATTATATACTTCAACTTGTCAATACTCAAATCAAATTGTCAAAATAGTATGCCATAAATATCTAAATAAGTGTCATTTCATATTAGATAGTAAATAATTCGCAAATTCGAAGATAACATAATCTTAGATTGTTTTAAATTGAAACATGATTAGAACAACAAAATAAGTATTATAAATAAATAATGGACAAGAGTTCATAATGATAACAAGAACACGTAATTTATAGAGTCAGATAAATCTGTCACAGTTACGAAAAGAAACTAAATTGTAGGAACTCTAGCTTTTCAAAGATATAATTGCCAAGTTTTATCCACAACACTAATAAGCGCAGTCTCACCTGGGTCCATGATATTCAATTCCAATTTCATTGGTGTTAAAAGTGTTGTCCGGGACCGATAAAGATTTTAATTAGACTGTGTAAACGCTAATCTGAGTACTTTATTGTGAAAATGTCCCTTTTCATATGTATCAGGTCAAATCTCAAAAACTTTTAGGTGGGAATAATAGGGTAATATACTGAACAAAAATGAAAACTTTACATTGCAAGATTTCTTGTAAAAAGCCTGAAATATATTTTGATGTTATTTCCAAGGCATTCAGCAACCGTTTTGTTGAAATTTCACTGCATTGTCTCCTTTAGTGGCATAGTTACGGCCCGTTATGCGTTTAGAGCTAATTTTATCTAATGTTAGGGTGGTCACACTTTTTTCCAAAAGTATTCCAGCCCCTACAAAATATGTACCAGCTTACAGAGAATATTGAGAGAAACATAAAACTGGTTGAATTGTGAAAATCGGACATTGCGTTATGGAATAAGGCTTATTCAGATTTTTACAAAGGGGAGATAATTCTGCCGAATTACGCTATTGTTTATTTTTCAAAGTACTTTTTCAAAGTACTTCAACAAATTATATATCAGTTTCAAGGTCTGAATGAGAGGAACTCAAAATTGCATTTAATAAGATAGTTACACCCCTTTGAAGTTTTACAAAGGATGAAATTATTCTACCAAACAATTTAGTTCTTCAATTTCTACCCAACAACAATTATATAAATATTTGTTACATTATTTCAACCCTTCCCCCGAACAAGACATTATTTTCACGATCATATATGAAAAGGGTTTGGAAAACATTAAGACAAAAGAAGTACATGCCGATAACCAACATTTTCTCCCTTTGCGTAAATATTTTCTGCGCTTCGTTGTGCGCATATCATTTCCGTGTCATTGCCTCTGATAAAAACAAGATTTTACGACATATAAAATAGGAATTTCAAACAATCAAAAAAATAATTCAAACTTTCAAGTGATCGATTATTAACATTATATCTCTGGTTCGTGAAGAAATAGGCTTTCAAAACATTGACCCAAAAGAACATCATACATTTGAACATGTCCATTTTGCAACCTCTAAATTCAATCTATTTTTTGGGTGCCTCACCCTTTCCCGAACAAGACCTGGTTAGACCTGGTTTTGACGTCCTGAGCGGATTTTATTGAAGATGAAAAGATTGAGGCGAAAGAATCTTATTTCCTTTTACACTCATTCTGTCGCCTGTCACAGCTTTCGGGTTGGATGACCATAAAGTTTTACTGTTTGGGAAAGGTTTAACTGGATGTTTAGGAAGCCAATGAGAAACGCCGATTTTGTAAATCCATTTGGACTGAGCACGAAGTGCTCAAGATGAGCTATTGTGGTCACTCACCGTCCGTCCGTCTGTTCGCCTATAATTCCTTGAAACACCTCCTACTCCTTAACCATTGGGCCGATTTTGACAAAACTTTACAGGAATGTTCCCTGGATGACCATATTCAAAGAATGTTCGCGATTTTTTTATTCGTCAAAAATATGGGCGTGGCAGGGCAAGGCTTATCGAACTTTGAGAAATCATGATATCATTCTTAACAAATCAACCATTCGGCCAATTTCAACCAAACTTTTCAATAATGTTGTTTGAGTCACTGTCGTCAACATTTATGAATAAATTTAGGATGAATGGAGTTTAGACAGAAATTATCGATAAACCACGGGGAATTGAAAAAAAACCACTTCCCATTGTTAAAGCCTTTGCGCTTGAATGCGCTAAGCTAAAAGCACAAGATGTTTTATTATTTGAATAGATAGGATGTTGAAGAACATATATAGGCTTTTCTAGTAAAAAAAATGGACCTAGTTCGTAAATTTGAGACTATAAACCACCTTTTTTTCTAGGCTTTTCTGCCTCATAGTTCTTGCCATTTGAAACCGAGTAAAATGACCTATTTTGAATACCTAATCATCGACTCATAATTCATCGGTTCATCGTATTAACATACACGGATGAATAGATCTATTTTCCCTCTTTAATTTGATATAAGATTTGTGAAAATCCGTTAAGATATGGCAGTGCCAAAGCAATTTTTTCACACATACCCACGCGTCCTTCTAAGGTAACGACCGAGTTCAAACAAAGAAACGCAGAGTTGACCCACTTTTTCAAATAGAGCTTTAACACGAAAAGAAAGTGTATAAGGTAAAAATATTTTATCATTATAAAATATAACTATTTAGGTTTAAGTTTTACACACTTTTTGGCAATTTAATGTGTTATTTAGGCTGAAAATGCCGTTTGTAAATTACTCGTTTTTACATAGAATCAGATATAGGCAGTATCTTTAAAACGAGACTGTGACCACACTACTAATGTCACTAATGTCACATATGCGCTTGCGCAGGAAGCGATTCATTTTTTCCGAATTGGTCATATCCGGGTTTGCAAAAAAACACAAAAACCTCTCTTATCACTTGTAGCAAGCTCTAAAATAAAGGTCTAATCTGTCGATTTTGTGAATTACCTCCCTTTGACAAAAACAAATAGGGAATTTAAAATGTTTGATTTTTCGCAAATTTATCACGGTTTTCAATTGGTCTTTTTTTTAAAACATCATGCATGCCTTACAGGGGATTTTTGAATCCTTTTTTGACTAGACCATACAATAGCGATTTCAATTTCTTAAAGAGATTGCATTGTAAAATTTTCAAGTTTTGCAACGTAATATATTTTCTGTTTTTCACACATCAACGAACAATATTATGCAATTTTCTTTACATTTTCTAACTGGTAAATTGTCAGACTACCATTTCGTGCAGTCTGGCATGGTTTGCATTCTTTTGCTCGGATCTCTGAGGGTTGAAATTTTGTAAAATTTCTGTTCAAATTGTACACCTGAAAAACGGACCCCTGTCACACTTAAAGGGTCCGTTTTTCATCCCCGCAATTAAGATCAACAAAACGTTAAGTGTTTGGTACAACCAAGTCAATGAACAATGCGAAGCATATTCATTTGTTTTCTTGACTTGTTGTATTTAGAAGAAATATGCCAAGCAATGTAGGTGTAAAGTTTTCATTTTTGTTCAGTATAGTATACTCCATTCCAATCAAACTATTGTCTTAACTTTAGGAACTCTACGAAGTAGATTTAAGTTTTACAGGACAGAACGATTGGACCAGCACTTCTTTGACAGCATGATTTTATGTTTGTATACCTGGTAAAATAAAATACGAAGGTATATCTATAATACGGAAGGAATCTAAAGTAGATTCACCATTAAACGAGAATGATTATAGATAAAACTCGATAATGTGACCATTATCGGGCTCGCTTTATTTTTGTAAACAGATTGGACGCCTCGAAACGCAATAGACCATAGCCCAGGTGATCATTGCATAAATTATATAATGTTTTAATTCGTCCTACGTAAGAAGTGGTAAAACTATCGACTTACTGAAAGTACAATTACCGTTAATCTTGCGACCCAGGTTCGAATCCTCTGTGCACCGATATCGTTTTGCTTATTCTGAGAAACTTTTCTTTTAATAGATCGTGTTGCACAATGTAACACGACATTCACTGCAACTGCGGTGAGGCAACTAATCGACGACTCCATTGCAAAAGTGACACCAGAAGACTGGCAAAAGTGTTGTCGGCACGTGGAAGAAAGAGAGGAAGAATTTTGGAAAAGTAATGTGGCGATAGAACGAGCTGTTGAACGTTTTATTATAGATGTAACGGATGAGGAGGAAACAGATACGGCCAGCGAGTGCAGCGATTACTCGGAGACAGATAGTATCTAGATTGTTGCCATTTGTTTGTTGTCGTAGATTTTATTTGTGAAAACGTTTTCAAAATGATGAAAATTTGTACATTTCAAAAATGAAATGATGACAAATAAATGATCACTACTAAAAGAGATGAAGAAAAAATAAAAAGAAAAAAGAGAGAAAAAAAAACATTATAAAGCTAAAATAATGATAATAAATTATAATCATTTTGTAATGAGACTAGCAATAAACTATAAATGCTTAAAACAAAACATTCGAAAGTAACCATTAAAAATGTTATGATCTCCCCGAGCCTAGAACCACCGCCTGCATACCGCGAGAACTGAGTGTGATTCGTAAACCACTATTGTATCCAATAGACCATTGCGGATGTAATACTTCTATCCGGACAATTCAAACTAATGGCTAAAAACACAACAATAATTGATCATTAATCTGCCCCTCCTACAGGTAAGTATTGGTTTTTCCAAAAAATGATCGCAATATCGCGTTAGAGTTATACAGTTGTTTTGATACAGTAAATCAGCTGTAATTATTCTCGTTTAATAGTGAATCTATTATAGTCACGATAACATAGCATATTTTTGCAACTTTTACCTACGTAAACAACACGATCACGAAGTCCACTGTTGTGTAATGTTGCATTATTTTGGGTGGTTCGAATTTTGCGGGTGTCTCACACTCATATTGTTGCTATATTTACCTTACTTTCATCAGTCAGTAAGAAAGGATAACTGTTTTTGGGTGAAAAGGAAAAAGTGGGCATAGCTAGGTACAATGTCGATGATAAGCTTGATTCCCTATTCGATATGATGTCTGCATACGGACCATTACATTTGAAACTAGACACTATTACTCAAAGCCTTTAACACTCAAAGGCCATTGATGATGTAAATGAGGCCCGTCTTCGACTTCTAGAATACAAAAGTATCGAAATGGAAGCCCGCCAGCTGAGGTCTAATCTGATAATTTCTGGTATTCCCGAGCCGGCTGGAGATGAAAATTGTCAGAATACCATTCTAAGATTCATCGAGTCTCGCCTTGACGTGGATATAGACACTATCCAGATCGCTACAGCATATCGTATAGGACGGCGCATAGTATCTCGTGCTCGTTTTAATGCCAGACACAGATCTATTCTGGTAACCTTCACCAACCCATATCAAGCAGATAGTATCATAGAGAAGGCTTACCAGCTGAGGGGTACCGACTTTGGTATATCACGTGACTATCCGCGCGAGATTAGAGAGGCGAGGAAAGAACTGTGGTCGGAGTATAAAGCGGCGAGGGATAGATTTGGATCTCGTCATGTCAAACTGGCTTATCCTGCGGCGATCGTTATCAAGGGGGAAACAGTTAATGATCTGTTCCCAAATTGGCACCAGGTACTCCGTGGATCCAGTAATTCAGACGTACAGGCCCGGACACAATTACGATACAAACATTTGGTTGAACAATCGCTCAAACCAACAGGACCGGCGGAGAAAACATTTGAACCACGTACCAACGTTACTAATCACGAGTCGCTCGGTACTCACGATGAGGTTATCATCCCGACTAACCCAGACCAGACCGAGCAGACTGAGGAACCACCCTCAACTCATATTGCTAGTCAGCGCCCTGGTTACCTGCTTGACGTACATCCTATACTCTCTAGCCAGCATACCCCGCCACCATCGTCCCCAGTCAAGGATATGGATGTCCAGGTCAGTGAACCAGCCCCGGATCCAGACCATGTCATAGATCAGCCTGGTCAGTCAACATAGGGTCACGCGGGGAACGTGGCCTTTTGCGATAAGTGTATACTCCTGCCATGCTCATCTAATGTCACACACTGTAAACATTTGCCAGAATATACTGTGAATTCGTGTACCAATCATGCTCGATTCTGCTTCTCACCAACAAACCCAGGCAAAAACCAGAACTTTTCATCAGCAACAGATTACGCCAGTATAGACAATGACTATTTAATTAAATCCACTGTAAAATCGGTCACTAAGAACGATATGCATCTTATAAATAACCAAAAGTCGAACAGAACTGAGCTTTCAATAGCAGCATTGAACGTTTGTGGACTGAAAACTAGGGTTAACTATCCGGAATTCAAAGATTGTGTCAAAAAGTATTCCATTTTCTGTGTTTTAGAAACAAAGCTAGACAAGTTTGATGTTATAGACTGTCCCAATTATACTTTCTTTTCTAAGCCCAGATCAGATAGCTACAAACGTAAGTCCGGAGGGATTGGATTTTTCGTCCGAAATGATATTGTCCATCAAGTTGAAGCACTAGACTCAGATTGCGAGTACGTTTACTGGTTGAAGTACATAGACCAAGATCAGAACAGTGTTATAGTAGGTGGTGTATATGTACCCCCTGAACAATCGCGTTTTCATAATGCAGACGAATTATTTACTTTTGAATGTGACGTCACGAGTAAATGTGCACAATATGACCATGTTCTAATACTTGGTGATTTAAATGGACATACCTCGGATTTACCCGACTTTGTTGAAAACGATGATTTTTTGAATAAGCACATCGATATTGATGAACAAAATGAATCATTATTGGATGTTAATTGTTTATTAACAGATCTAAATATATCAACTAAACGACATTCGAAGTGCAAAAAAGTCAATAATATTGGCAAAACGTTTTTGAACATCTGTAAAACTAGTGATTTATTGATTCTTAATGGAAGAATGGGAAAAGATCGCGGGATAGGAGCTTTTACTTTTAGAAATACGTCAATTATAGATTATGCAGCAGTATCTTATAGCATGTTGACATTTTGCTCTGATTTTAATGTTGTAGAAACAGATCCTTTATTATCTGACGGACACTGTCTCCTATATGTAAATCTATCAATTAAAGAAACGCCTTCGAAATCTAAACACATATACAATTCTGGCACATGTAAATGGCAAGAAACAAGGAAAGAAGGATTTCTATTGAACATAGATCAAGATCGAGTTCAAGAAGTCGATACTTTACTTAATTCGTCTGATAATCAAAATCCAAAATTACTAATTGACTCTATAAATGAAAAGATAAGCAAATTATTCCAAAATGCTTCAAGTAAGACATTTACCCCTAAAACCTTTAATCCTAAGTCTAAATCAATAAAACAGAATAATACGAAGCCTTGGTTCGGGCCTCAGTGTGATCTCGCACGAGGAAAATACCATTTGGCGCGTAAAGAGTACAATTTATGTAGGACTTCACTAAATAAACAGCGACTTAATACAGCGAGTAAAACGTATAAACAAACGATAAGATATTTCATTCATAAACACAAGTATACTAACGAGAAAAAAATACGCGCCCTGAACAAATCAAGGCCAAAGGATTATTGGAAATTGTTAAACAAATTAGTTAAACAGAAACAGTATGATACGCCAAGCTTGGATCAATTTTATGAACATTATCGGGATATAAATAGTTCTTCTAACCAATCCGAAGAAATTCCGGAAGTAGATAATATTGATCCCAACTCTAACATTCATACAAATAGTTTAAATGAATCTATTACAGAGCAAGAAATTGACAAAATGATAAATAAAAGCAATAATGGCAAATCACCCTCCCCACATGACAAAATTCTAAACGAATATATAAAATCAACCAAAACATTCATGATACCTATCTATAAGAAATTATTTAACATTATATTGGATACGGGTGAACTGCCCGATTCCTGGCTAATAGGGACTATAAGGCCAATTTATAAACATAAAGGTTCTACTATGGACGCAAATAATTATAGACCTATTACAATATTAAGTTGCCTTGGTAAATTGTTCACGGCAATCCTTAACGAAAGAATTAATAATTTTCTGGACGAAAATGACTTACTTCTTGAAAACCAAGCCGGATTCCGAGCTAGATATTCCACAATTGACCATATATTTACCCTGTACACACTCGTCGAAAAATTACGTTCGCAAAAGAAAAAATTATTCTGTTCATTTATAGATTTCTCGTCTGCTTTTGATTCAATCTGGAGAGCTGGACTTTGGCAGAAAATCTTCAACGTCGGTATTAAAGGAAAGATTTTCACTGTAATTCGAAACTTATACTCTGGTATCAAATCATGTGTTTCCGTAAATGGCGAAACTTCAGCTTTTTTCCCTAGTTATAACGGTGTCAGGCAAGGTGAAAATCTTTCACCGATCCTTTTTTCTCTGTACATGAACGATCTAGAGCAGTATCTGAACAAAACCAATGACGGGATTAAACTTGAAATAACCGAAGATCAAACTATACTCTATGTACAACTGCTTGTCCTCCTTTATGCAGACGATACTATTATTTTCAGCGACAATGAAAAATCGTTCCAATCGCTATTGAACCAATTCAATGACTACTGTCAAAAGTGGAAATTGAAAATAAATATGTCTAAAACAAAAATAGTGATATTTGGCACAAATAGACCGCAAAAATATAAGTTTGATATAAATAAAGAGAAAATAGAAATTGTGAAATCATATAAGTATCTCGGTGTATACTTTTCTTCGTCTGATAGCTTTTTAAATTGTATTCAACATAATATAAACCAGGCTAGGAAAGCTCTTTTTCAACTCTTTGTAAGGATATCAAATATTGATCTACCATTTGATCTCCAATTAAAATTGTTCGATTCCACCATTGTTCCAATTTTAACTTACGGATGTGAAGTATGGGGATTTGTTAAAACCGATATTATTGAACAATTTCATTGTAACTTCCTTCGTAAAATAACAAAAACAAAAAGAAGCACTCCGCGATATATGTTATACGGCGAACTGGGAAGATACCCTCTTGATGTTGAAATTAAATCACGCATGATAAACTTTTGGTCAAAACTAGTTAACTCCAAACATTCAAAAATCTCGTACCGTGTCTATCAACACATGATCACAAACCATTTGGAAAATAAATGGACAAATGAAGTAAAGAATATTCTTAACACTACAGGTAATGCCTATTTATGGCTCGGTCAAGATTTGCTAGTTAATAAAAATACACACAAGCTAGTTAAACAAACATTGATAGATCAATTTAAACAAAATTGGTATGCACAAACACAATTGTCACAGAAAGGTAAACTATACTCTTGCTATAAACTTAACTTCGGCATTGAAAATTACTTAATTACATTACCTTCTCAACTAAGAATTCCTATGTTACATTTCAGAACTGGTAATCATAAACTTCCAGTCGAAACTGGCCGGTGGAGAAATAACACAAATAGCACCATTGCCTATTCGGAACGCAAATGCACGCTTTGCAAATCCGGTGATGTTGGTGATGAAATGCACTACCTCTTGATTTGTAATAGATTTAAAAATCAGAGAATTAAGCACATAAACAGAAAATTTTATAAGTCCCCGAATATTCTGAAATTTCAAGATATTATGAATTTAACTAACAAAAGAGAAGTCAATAATGTTGCAACTTTCGTGAAATTGATTATCTCTTACTTCAAAAATCGAACTTCTACTCGATGATACACGATTATATATACTACCTTTTCCCAATCTTCTACTCGTTTTCTTTTTTCGATCAGTATATTTATATGTAAACTTTGTTATTGTAAGCAGTCATCTGTGACCTGATTATGTCGATACATTTTAAAATGTTTTCATGTAGTTTTCTTATAATTCATGGCATGGATAGTATTCCGCTTTCCCCATCTGTTCATACTACCCACGCAACTTTTTGTGTATTTCACTTGTTCACATGTTTTTGCAATTTGTTACATGTATAACATAATTGTAAATTGTGAGGAAAATAAAGGTATTTGTATTGTATTGTATTTGTATTGTATTGTATTGTATCAAATTTTCTTATGAAGCTTATCCTTATTTCCCTTGTCGTTGCGGTTATACAACAGTCCTCTTCTTTTGCTATATAAGAAAAAGGCAGTTAATTTATTTTCGAAATGCAATATAAATAGTTAATCATGCTGCACAATGTTTGGTTAAAGATTGTATCAAAACCGATAGATCTGCACAGATAGTACAGTTCATTTGAAATCAGTTTAAATTGTCTACCTGTCCTTTTAGATCTTACAGTCTGACATTTCAACTACTTGAGTTCACATCGTAAATCAAAAATGATTTTTACAGTAATTATTTTGTTGTTTTGTAATGGAGACTTTAGCGAGGGTAAAAATTCTACAGAATATCAGTTGCTACCCCATCTATCCGGGTATAAATGTAAACCATCTGATACTATCGGGACAATAGTCGTTTTCCGGAAATTCGCTACTCTGGGTTTTTCCCACCCGAAGTCACGTGATGTAGGTACAAACAATCATGACGGAAGTTAAAAAATAGTGTCGTTCAACTGAAAAAGAATGGATAATTTCACCGGTAATTCCATGTGTGAGCTTCAAAGCTTCTTAAAAATTAGAGGAGTAACTTTTTCAAACCAAAAGAAAGCAGATCTAGATCTAGTTTCTTTGTGTTCAAGCAGTGGCATTTTCAAACATTGAAATTGATCGAGATGGGATCACAGGGAATCGAATCATAGGAGTAATTAAATGAAAATTAATTTTATTGTAACTTAGCCTAATAATGGAATCTAATAATACCTTTGCACCTTCCATCATTTTTAAACCATTCAGAGATCTTATAAAAAAAGAAATCTCCCATGATCCGATGATAGGTTTTCATTGAAAATATTTTACCCCGTGGTGTGCCTCAAATTATGCGAGTGTCGATTTGTGACGTCATGATTTTGCGTTACTTACTCTAGTCAATATGACGTCATAGAAATAAAAAGAGGGGCAACTTTGGGGGGAAATAGATGCATGTATACATGTATGATGTGAACGAGCTTTTCCAAACGAATATTTTGTAGATCTAATTGTTTGTAAGAACATTCCGCTCCACACGGGTTTCCACTGTCAGAACACGATTAATTAACGAAAATAGGATAAGTGAATGTTAAAGCACAGAAAATATTGAGGAAAAAGGCGATATTTCTGTCTATCATCAAATTGCTTCCTTTTTCTCAATGTTTTTACCAAACAGTCTACTGAGGTTAAATACAAAAGAAAAAGGTTTAAAAATTTGAAGAATTGGTAAGTTTGATTGCTGCATTTTAGGGGATGGAAGGCCTCTGTCCGAGTTCGATTTTTTACCATCGAGTTTGACTTTGCGATGACTGTGGGAGGCGTGATGATTATCTTTTTGCTAAATCCCCTATATCGTCGTGAAGGTTATTGACTTGGCTACCACACGGAGGTTCAGTTTGAAAATATCTTTTGTAGTTTTTCAGTAAAATGCGTTCGAATCGGGTCGGTATTCAATTCGGCCCTGGGACAGTCCTTACCCTTGTGTCTATCTTCAGTCACGGGATCTGATTTTGGCCAGAAATCAGTCAGAATAGGCATAGAAAGGTATGATTCGATTCCCTGTGCTTGAAAGCTGCTGAAACGCCGATATTGAAGTAAATAAGGGGGAAATGTGTGTACATTATAGCCATGCAAATATTGAGGTAGATCTATAAGGTGGAAATGCTGGTTATCAACATTTTCTTGTTTTGCCTTGAGCAATGTTTTCCACTTCCTTTTGGGACGTCAAAACCATTTCTTGTTTGGAAAAGGGTTACATGGCTTTAATTTTTACCTTAGAGCAAATGTAGTGCGTATGTCGTTTTATCAGAGATGGATTTAATTGTTCATAAGGTCGTCCACATAATTTCACCCATAACATACACTGTTCCAAATTTGTTTTTTGGTTTCAGAAAAGAAATAAACGAAACTCCTTGCATATTAGGAGCATCTTTGTAGCGACTGTCACTGTTACACTGGTCCCAAGCACACCGTTTGGAAGGCATTTTGTAAAAAAACTAGTTTAAAATTTGCCGCGTCACTAACTGTCAGCCGTTTGTTTGTACCTACATCACGTGACTTCACATGGGAAAAACCCAGAGTGACGAACTTCCGGAATAGATCTATTAAAGCTTGGAGCGACTTGGCCTGTGGATATCGGTGTTTTCAACACACGGGATGTGTAAGCTTTTTCTACACTAACATGACCATGGCGTGTGATAGATGTAACGCGACGTATGACGCAATGGATGACGTCATTTTAGATGTTGAGAGGAGAAGCATGTACTACTCGACCAAAGGTAATATTTTAGTTTAACAAAGAATGATTTTGTTCTTGAAATTATGAAAAAATAGTCGCAAACTTTCACTTGGTGGGGTGCATAAGCAATTGTAATTAGATAATTATAAGATAATCATTTTAACCTGTATGTTTCTGGTTTGGTTAGAAGTAGAAATATTCCGACGATGAATTTTCCTCAATGTTATGCAATGCTTGAATTGCCTGTCAATTATCCCGTTATAATGAAACGATAAATTTAACATTTAATTAAAGGAGTAGTCGTATAAAGCAAAATCATGTATCATGACCACTCGTTATCTCGACATCGGACGAGTCGATTTTTTCCTTAAGTCGGGGTGAAAATTTGGTCCCGTCATCATGATTGTTTAGGCTATAAAACAAGCTTGCAGTTACGGGATTTTCGTAGAAAAGCAGCACTATTGTTAATACTTGTATTGCCCTAAACTATGAAGCAAGACGCATTCTTTCTAAAGCAAAAAAAAAATATAACAATTTCACTCCAAAGTTAATCCAGATTAGTTGATGCTTCATTTAAGAATGATCAGCACCCATGCTCTTGCTTCTACGGAAAAAGAAGAATTTCAGAGAAAATATTTTGCACTTATCTACGTTGCTATTAAATAGCATATGCTTATTTGTTGAATGTCAATTAAATTTCCTGTTTTACAGTTATATCAGTACATGGCTATGAAACAAGCTTCTCTAGCCTTAAATACATTAAGAAAATTCAGTACTTTCAATACTTTGATGATTCGCATCCTTGTAAGTCCTTGCATCTTTGGAAGTCCTACACACTGTAAAAGCCTTGAAACGGGAACTTTGAGCACACAGTGTGCTATATATGAAATTGGGTATGAAAAAAGAATCATCTAAAGAAATGAATGCATTTTTTCATGCAGGTAGGAAAAAGGAAAACTAATCACATTGTATGAGTCCATGAAGTGGTTCATACAAAGGTGTGCTAAGATTTCTTTTTCATATCTGCATGGAAAAATACATTCATTTCTTGTTTCTTAATGACATGATAATAATGCGGCGTAATACAATGTTTGACAGGGAAAGTAGTTCCGGTAATTTTTTTCATGGAGCTATGAAAAATATTTCTCAACCCATCAGAATGCTCGGATTTTAATGAAATCAACTAATATTAAATCATAACTGATTTGCCTTGCAGAGCAGCATATATCTAGATAAAATGTGTAGTATATTTATCATGTGGTCATATCGCGATGGCTAGATGCTGGATTCCTGTCGTTTCTCTAGCAAGTACAACCACAACTTCTTCACCGAGTATCTAGCTCCTCGCCCACATGGGTTAACTTTATCAAACCATTTGTTTGACACAATTTTGTCTGATGTTTAACGATGTTTAACGCGATCGCAGGTCAAACCAGGAACCTCACCAGGGAGAATCCGATGCGCTTCCAACTGCGCCATGGTCGTGTCCATTATCCGTATGGCCACATATTCTAAAAAAGTCCCTGTAAAATCTTATAGGTTCTCGGTTACTTTCTCAAAAACTTAACAACTTTCTGCACTTTGATTATTTACAGTTGAAGATGTCGTTGAAGACACGACAGCCGTTGAAGTTACGACAACCGCTGAAGATAAGACGGTCATGACCGCCGTTGTGGATAAGAAGTTTGAATACGTCGGCTGCTATTCGGCATTTTGCGATTATAGCGGTTCTGGTTTTGATCCGTGTGGGGCGAAACATAAAGAGTCAATATATGATGGAATAACGTTGGACAAATGCAATGAAATCTGCAAGGACTTTTCTACAAAGTTTGCTATATGGGTAAGTATTTGCCATTTACAAGGGTCAGATAGTTCAAGCACGAGAGAAGACAAATATTTATCGTTGGTTGAGAGTCAAAACCTCGTAACTACAGCTTGAAAAGCTGGAGTTACGAGGTTTTGACTCCCCACCGACGTTATGTATTTACCAATCAGTCTATTTCCAGGTATAACTTTAAAAGTATACACCAATCAGTCTGATTGGCCTTGGCGTACGATTAGGGTAATCTAGATTTGATGTTTCAAAGCCAAATCCTGTAGAAACTGTACATGCTGTTAAACCATTAGCTTTGGTGAAAAGTCAAAGATGATCTGTAATTTGTAGAATTCTTATTTGCCTTTAATATTTTATTTTAAACAACCCTGCAGATCACTTCTAGCCAATGGCCTTTAGGTAGAGGTGCTCTGCCAGGTCATTTATCGGGAGCTATATCTGTAAATATACTCAAAGGCAAAAGTAACTTTACAGTTTTAGAATAATTCTATTTTCTTAATTTCAATGCATATTTATGATATTATCATGACCATATGTTTTCACACTTATTTTTTGATATTCTAAATGAGCACATCCGTTTCATCGACGTCACAGCAATCTACACGTGCATATCGTTAAAATTACCAAAATACCCCACCCACACAATGATGTTGTAAATTGTGACATTGTTTTTAGTATGTTTGATCTTTGTTGGTTGCAAAACAAAAGGCCAGAGTTGTATTCCAGTTACCAGGAAAAGGTAAGCAATCCGACGCCGACAAAAACAGGACATTGAGCATGATGAGATAGCCAGGATGAAATTTTATGTTTTTATGCTAATGAACTGCACCTGTCAATCAATCGTTAACTTCTTAAACGAATTTTAGCACGTAAGGGGCGAAAAATGAGGGTATTCATAACCAAGACCAATAAATTCGTGTTAAACATTAACGTGACGTGACGTTACGTTTTTACCGGAAGCTGCAGTGAGGATGTATCAAATCGTTAGTTGAGCGGTAGCATTGTTCGATGTTGAATTTGAAACGTTGATCTTAGTGCTAGACGTCCGGTAGCCAGACCCCTTGAGTTATACAGTAACATGACGTCAACGTCAAAAACGCCCATATTTAACCTTATATAGCAGTTTGAAAATTCGCATATTGGAGTTAGCCCCTCCCTTCCGACGAGAAAAGGTTAAATGTTAGTGTCATAGGCGATAGAAGATGTGTGGACACAAGAACGTGCAAGAAATAGAGAGCGTGATACGGGACGATTGTTTAAGAATTGTGTAGCTCAAGATCAGACAGCCCAACTTATCCATACGCGAGTACTTTTTTGCAGTCAATAATACACATAGGGATAAAGAAATGCTGACATTATATAAAAATTAGCATAAAATGCCACCCTTTCATTCTAAAAGGCGTACTAAAACTTTACCTGGATTTTTCAATTTGACCCCTTTATTAATGCCGTGGTAACACCAGCGTCAAGAAAGGCTGAACACTCTCTTTTATCCCACATTGTTCTTGCAAAATGGCATATATATTTTTATAACACAATTAATTTCACAAACTGTGATTAAGGTGCGATACATCAAATGAAAGTCAAGTGTAAAATTACTTTTGCCTTTCAGTATATTTATCTTCTTTTATATTTTTCCTGGTTTCAGCTAATGGAGTGTTTATGCGACATGTACTACGAAATGCCCGCCGCGGAATACGATCCCTGTAAGTACAACTGTGCCGGTAACCCAGAACAGGAATGTGGAGGAGATGGGTCTGCGAGTATTTATAGGATCAAATAAACATCCAATCGGCTAACATCGGGTGTTTTCGGAATTACGAGAAGAGTGGGGGAGACCAATTTGTCGGTTTTTACAGATACTTTATTTGAACACTTTAAGATTGCTCTTAAACCTTTGTCATGTAAAGGTAGTCGTCATCATAAGTGATTCGGGCGATGTCGTAAAGGTTAGGTGGTGCAAGGTTCCACCGGTAAATGTTTACAACTTCTCCATGATAGGTTCGGATACGTAACGAATGTTGACGACGTCGCACGAAGAAAACCGACGTCGCGTAACGGTAGACTACCTTAATAAAGGCATGTACATAAAACGATTGTGTTACTTTAATAGTTCATATCAATTGTTTTGTGGAGCGTGAAGTGCCGCAATATAAGGTATAGGACTAGAAATTTGTTAGTAGAGATTGTTTTCTAAAATCACATGTGGTGGCGAACAGTTCTGTTCGATTTCGTGTACTGTAAATATATTTTAATCACACTAGTCTTTACTTTTAATATTAGTCTTTCGTTTAGAATTAATCTTATCTTTTTCCTACATCATTTATTCAAATGTACTTTCTATTAAGAATATAATATACACCGTCTCTTTTCAGCAAATATCTCGCAACAGCGGCTTGTTTTAAGCTGTGGTTACGATTTTATTTGTTGCAAAGCGTCGATACAATACGTGCTTATTCTCACAATAATACTCTTATTATCACAAGTTTTTTTTTCCTTTTTTTTCCCTTCTTCTTGGTAATATTTATAATTTGTATGTATAATTATCTTTTGTTTTTCAATAAACTTATAAACCTGTAAATGGGAATATCATACAGTTTAGAGTTTAAAGAAAGAAACGGGAATGAAAGTTGACCTAACCAAATCTGAAATAAAGAATAACGACTTTATCCAACTGCTGGATAAGAGGATAGAAGAGAGAAATGGAGATATAATGTAATGTTTATTACACACAAACCTACGTAGTCTTTATATCCCTATTTAAAACATTTTCTAGAAAATGTAAATTGGAAAGTTTCTTAAGGGATTTCTCATTTTTCAGTTGGAATAGAAACAATACAGGTAGATCCCTTAACCCTTTACCAAAAACAACATTTTAGGATGATCCGCTTCAAGAACTGCCACAAATGACAAAATGGAAGTTATTAAAGATAGAATTTGCGTAAAATATGGCATAGAAAATATTCAGCCAAAAGGAGAAACTGCTGGTTATCAGCAGTTTTTTCCTTTGTTTCAATGTTTACCCAATCCTTTTCTATTCGGGACGTCAAAACCAGGTCTTGTTTGGGAAAGGGGGTCTAACCCTTTCCCAAACACCAGAAGATTTGAATTAAAGTACATTACTGCATAGGAAATATTGAGCGAACATGGGAAAATGATGGTTATAAAGATTGTGTATCTTTCTCTCACTATTCTACCAACCTTTTCACTATTAAATGACAACAAAACCAAGTCTTCTTGGTACAAGCAGGAAAAATATAATTCTTAGCATTTTCTTCTTTTGTCTCAGTGTTTACCAAAGGCTATTCTCCTAGGGACTTCAAAACCAGGTCTTGTTTAGGAAAGGGTTTACTTCATAAGATACAGTTATTCAACTGAGCAACAAAATACCACGTGAAAATGTATTTGATGCAAACTTGGCTGTTTCAACACAACACCTATGGAAAATAAAGCCGTGTAATCTACCAATAAGCACGTCGCATTTGTTATTCATATATTTTCTTGGCTTGCGATAAGTGAAATTTATTAATGAGATTTGAGGACGCAGCATGTAATTCAAGATTCTTAGTTAGACGGCACAATAAATAATACGTGAGGGCGACTATCTGAGTGAATTTTTCTTTGAGATATCAAATTTAGATCCGTTGTTAAATACCAATTGACAACGGCGAATATTTCGATTCGAATATAAAAGCAAGCATTGTCTTTGTAAAAATCGAAAATTGGCAAGTGCATATTAATCTAACTAATTTGATAACACGTCCTCTATCCTCTATCCGGCGTGCGGCTTGAACGTTTTTATTGAATCGACTCAAATTCCGACGAGTAAAGACGTTTGCTAACACGGCCCTAGTTTTGTTTTCCACCTTTCCCAGAGACGAAATCATCGATGATGTCATGAATATGTGTATCGTAATGACGTCACACATATTTATCGGATTTACGTGCATGTCGGAATTCTTGCTTAAATCTATATGTTCTGTCACGATATTATCACGGTGAATAATCACGTGATCCAGAATTTCCGATAATCTTCAATATCTTTTTTAATACTTGATCAATTTGAATTCGGTTTGAAGCAGAGAAAGGAATAAGCTGGACGTGTTGGATTTTTGAAAAATCAATTGATAAAAGTTATAGAAGATAAACCATTTTTTTGTTTATCTGCAATAACTTTTTTATCAGTTGATTTTTCAAAAATCAACTACGTCCATCTAATGCGTGACGTCTTTCCACGTTCTCTGCTTCAAACCGAATTCAAATCGGTCCAGTATTTACAAATTTATTGAAGATTTTCTGAAAATATTGTATCGCGTGATTATCCACCGTGATTATGGTACACATCTTATAATTGACACTAAAGTTTTGATCGTTTTGGTACTAATATGGCAGGTGTTGTTACAAATATACGTTTTGGTTTCGCACTTTCCACAGCGCCCAACATCACGTGACGTGCCGTATGTGGTCAGTGCTTTGTTGTCTGGCGGTGACAGATAACATGAATATACATGAAGAAATCAATTTAGCTACATGTAATCAAACCTTACCCAAACGGTACGCATTTAGGATGGACCGGATTGAAAGCTGCTACAGATGACAAAGTGAGCTCTGATTAAGACGGAATTTGTTTAAAGTGCAGGACAGAAATTATAGAAGCAATTTTCCACATTCACTTCTCGAGAGAAAATGCAGGTTTCCAAAATTCTAATTGCATTTTCTTCTTATACCTCAATGTTTCCCAAGCCTTTTTCTCTTCTGGACGCCAACGCCAGTTCTTGTTTGGAAAAGGGTTCAACCTTACCTAGCACAAAATTGGCAGAGGGTGTTCTGTTCCTCCGAACCCCCTAACAGCCCCCCCGCTCGCTTGAAAAATCCTATTTTGTCGATAAAATAAACAGGTTTGGGAAAGGAGAAAATATGATTATCAGGGTCCCGATTAGATTTGTAATTATGCAGGAATCGTGACTAACTTTGGTTGAATATTCCTTTAAGTTCGCTGGGACATTCTCAAGATGAAAAACATAAAACAAACGTCTACTTTATTCCAAAAACTTTACGCAATTTAACTTACTCGAAACATCGTAGTTCGGCACCTTCCATAATTTTCTAGTACATAATAAAGGCTGCATAATGAAAATATGAATTACATACTTCAACTTGTCAAAATCCAAATTAACTTTTCAATAAAAATAATCCATATATGTCTAAATAAGTGTCATTTCATATAAGATAGTAAATGATCTGCAAATTCGAAAATAACAAAATATTAGATTGCTTCATATTGAAACATGATTTGAAGAACAAAATAAATATACATAGATAAATGAGGGATTCATTATTGGGAAGCCAATTTTGCTTCTCTATGCAGCCACCTGTCTCTGCACTTTACAATTCTCTGCATACCACACGACATCTTCCGGTCCTCCTCACTATAAATAGTTCTATCAAAAGCCAAGATTAATGAGGTAATGTCATCCGAACATTCAATATGTAAGTCTGAAGTTATGTGTAGATATTGAATTGTGTGACTGAAAATGAAACATTCAATTAATTGTGTCTCTGAGAGAAGAAAAGACCAACGTATTGTCCAGCAAGATTAACCCGGGACATCTGCATATGTAATGACCCCACTTCGGCAATGTTTTGTTAAAATACTTAACTAACGGACTTTGCGTACGAAAATTAAGTTGTCCCGGGTTAATTTGGATGGACAATAGTAATTTATTTTATTATGGTTCAAAGATCAGTCCAATGGCCTTCCTTATAAATGGGTCTGTCAAGTTTACTGAACTGTGAAATATATTCATCGTATATACACAAACGATAAATATGCATGAAGGTTGTTTTAAAAATAGATAATGGAAGGAAAGTATTCAAGGTATTCAAATGGATAATCAAGGTACGTAATCAAAGTACTCTACTTCTGGACAGGACTACATTATTAACAAATTTGCTTCCCAACAGTACTTTAAGGACTTTGATATGGTAATCGATACCTCGTGGTTTTGGGAGACTAAATTGTCGGTACTGCAGCCTTGTCAAACTACTGTTACGAAGTCTTTATACTCCACCGCTTATATAAACCAAGCGTAACATATATCCATACTACTCGATTATAATTTGTATTTTTGTTGAAGTTGTTGTTCGAGATCAAAATAGATTTCAATAACTTTGTAACCGCACAGGCTTCTCTGGGTCCAATTTTAAATCACCTGCAATCGGGAAACATGTCCCTTTAAATTACGTAAAACCTGAGATCTCAAAAAGATAATCGCAAACGCCATTCAAATCAAACTATTTTCTATTTTGACTTCATGAAAATCAACGAAGTAGAAAACTTAAGCGCGCTAGGATAAAAAGATTGAACCAACACCTCCTTGTCCAATTTATGGGTGATTTTTTTGTCGTTTTTTTATATTTGTAGAAAAAAAGATTATTGTCTAGTTGCTACATTATGCCAGATTTTTGCAAAATGCACCTAAGTAAACAACGCAATAATAAAGTCAAAAATTATGTAATTTTGCATTTGGTGGTTCGAATCTTACAGGTTATCCTACCTTCAAGATGCAAACTAACGAATTCAGTATTGTTTGATATCCCCTATAAATAGGTCATGATGTCGTAGCTATAGTAAGCTTCGTCTTACATACATCTCTCATATTTTGCTACGTTACTGTCACCCTTAAAGTAAGAAACGATCACCGTTATTGGGAGAGAATGAGAGAATGAGCCCATTTTCGCTTTTTAACGAAAACCTTGTAACTGCAGCTTATTTTAAGCTGCAGTTACGAAGTCTTTGTTGAAAAGCGACAGCATGTTGTATTCTACCAGGTGCAAATCAAATTTGCCCTCGAAGTTAATCTTATTGTCTTTGTTTTCAAGATTTCTTACCTTACATAGTCCAATCCTCTTCATCTGCCAAATAGGGAAATGCCAGTTAGTTTATTTGCAAAAAACAATATACATCGTAAATTAAAATGTCATGTTTGGTCGTTGATTGTATCACATCCGCATAGATCTGCAAAGATAGCACATTTCATTTGAAAACAATTTAAATATTCTACCCGTCTTTAAAGAACCTACAGTCTAACATATCAACTGTTTGAGTTCACATCGTAAATCAAAAATGGTTATTACCTTTATTCTGTTGTTATTTTGTAACGGTGGCTTTAGCGAGGATAAAAATTCTAGAGAGTATCAATTGCTACCCCATCTATCCGGGTATAAATGTAAACCATCAGATACGATCGGGACAATTAGAGCTCGGAGTTACATGGCCTGCGCATATCAGTGTTTAAAACATCCAGGATGTTTAAGCTTTTTCTACTCTAACATGACCATGGTGTGTGACAGATGTAACACGACGCATGACGTAATCGATGACGTCATTGTAGATGTTGAGGGGAGAAGCATGTACTACTCGATAAAAGGTAACGTTGAAATTAAAATAGACTGCTTCATTTTCTTGAAATTAAGAAAAATAACACACTGTAAAATTCCACTTTGCATTTTCTTAAATGCTTGCATATGTGATAAGAAACTTGGTTTTAGTCACATATTTGAAGAAAAGAGAAAAAAACTCATATTCCTGTTTTGGAGAGATATGAAGCAAAACTTTATTAGATCTATTTGTATAGTACAATGTATGTTTACGGTAGATTTCTTCTCGAAGTCATGGAATGATTAAACTATCACTCAATTATCCGCGAGGCAATAAAATGATAATTTTAACAACGAGTAGTCGTCTAAAACTAAATAATGTATAGTTGCCACTCGTTATCTCGACCTTGGATGACTTGAATTTCTGCTAAAAATTGAAGTGAAAGTCTGGTCCCGTCCTCCATACAATATCAAATAATAATAATGGTCCTGGTCCCTAATTGTATTGGCTATCAAAATATTCCAGTGATAAAATTTCGAAATAATTATAGAGTCTTACCATTCGAATATAGTAGACAAGGAAAGAAAATTGCAATTTTTCCAGTAATTACCTTTATTTTCCTCTAACTTATGTATGGGTGAATTCAAATAAAATGGCACCAAAAATATTTTTTTTCCAATTTTTAAAATTAAATTGATCATTTTGGTATATATAAATTGAAAAAAAAATCAACAGAAAAACATGAAAATACTTAGAGATTATTACACGGCTGATGAGGGCCGGAGAGTGATATCGGCCCGCAACCGCGATATCTGCACCGAGGTCTTTAGACCGAGGTCAGATATCAAGGTCAGGGCCAATATCACTCTCCGGCACGAATCCGCCGTGTAATAATCTGTATATTGCATTCTTTTTGCGAAAAAAACTTCATTAGATGAATAAATGTTACCTTTATATAAAGTTTCCACAGATTTTTCAATTGAAAGAAACTCATTTTTATACATTTTTCACATTAATAAACAA
Source organism: Fragum sueziense (assembly GCA_963680895.1). NCBI lineage: Eukaryota > Metazoa > Mollusca > Bivalvia > Cardiida > Cardiidae > Fragum > Fragum sueziense. Next base: position 5,336,131 of record OY804610.1, read on the forward strand.
TAATAGAAAAAGTCGTGATAACAATTGTAACATTAAGAATAAAGACTTCTTTGAATATTTTAAATCGATATTTACTGGAGAAAACACATTTTATGATGATTCCATTGAAGAAGAGTTACGTAATCAAGATTCACAAAACCAATTTGTAGAGGCATTAGACCGAAACATTGAGATAACAGAAGTTGAGAAGGCAATTGATTCTCTCCATCGTAATAAAAGTGCTGGTTCAGATCTTCTTACACCAGAAATGTTTAAAGATTGTAAAACTCTGTTGTCGCCATATTTATGCAAACTTTTTAACCATATGTTTAATAACAGTATATATCCATCTAATTGGTCGTTAGGTGTTATAGTTCCAATACCGAAAAAGGGCGATAAATCGGACGTAAATAATTATAGAGGAATTACTCTAACTAGTATTTTCTCTAAGCTATTTTCTATCATTTTAGAGAAACGTCTTAGACAATGGGCAGAATCTAATAGTCTACTATGCGATTACCAATTCGGATTTAGAAGCGGTAAAAGCACGATTGATTGTATTTTTGTTTTAAATTCTATTATTCAAACAGTGTTAAATATTGAAAATAAGAAATTGTACTGCGCTTTTGTCGACTACAGAAAAGCTTTTGATACCGTTTATAGGAATGGATTATGGCTGAAATTGCTAAAACTCGGTACCTCTACAAAATTTGTTAATATTATAAAAGCAATGTATGTTAATGTTAAAGCTTGTGTAAAAGCTGAAGGCAAATGTAGCGAGAGCTTCGTGAGCCTGAGCGGTGTTAAGCAAGGTGAATCTATATCGCCTCTGCTCTATATCCTGTTTATAAACGATCTATATGAAAATTTGTTGAATAATAATGAGGATTACTTTACTATTGATAACATGAAAATATTTTTGTTGCTTTTTGCCGATGACGCTGTTTTATTTTCTTACACTAAATCTGGATTACAGTCAATGTTAAATTCTCTCCATCTATATTGTAATAAATGGGGTTTAGCTGTTAATACGAATAAAACTGTAGTCATGGTGTGTCAAAAGGGTCGACCAAGTCGAGATCCTAAACTTTATTATAATGGAGAGCTCTTAGAATATGTTAAAACTTTTACATACTTAGGTGTTACGCTAACTTATAATGGCAAATTTTATAACGCACAAAAGAGATTGTCGGAACAGGGATTGAAGGCACTTTTTGCCTTGACTAAAACACTACAACAAATTTCTTTGAATATATCCGAACAATTAAAACTTTTTGATAGCCTTGTTTTACCCATACTCATGTACGGAGCTAGTATATGGGGCCACCATAAAGCAGAAAATGTGGAATATGTCCATTTAAAATTCCTAAGACAACTTTTAGGTGTTAAGAAACAAACTCCTCTGGTAAGTGTTTACGGAGAGTTTGGAAGATACCCACTGTCAATACAAAGGAAAATAATTATTGTTAAATATTGGTATCGAATACTTAAAAACCAAAATGCTCTGATTTACAAAATCTTTGACCTAAAAGACGTACATGGTAATTATACAAATTCATTCCGTATAAATTTGATGTCTCTATTGGATAATTTGGGATTATCCTATATTTACCAGAAACCTACTGTTGACCAGACCGATATAAGTCTTGTTATTTCAAGAATTAATGATAACTACATTCAAAGTTGGATTTCTGAAAAAGAGTCGAGCACTAAACTTGAATTATATAACGAGTATAAAATTTGTTTCGAAAGTGAAAAATATCCAGGGGCGTACCTGGGGCCGAAATTGAAGTACTCCCTTATCAAAAAGAAGAAGCGGTGGGGGACGCGCAGACCCCAGCTGTGTGAAAGAGCAGAGCTCCTCTAGGGGGTCCAGGGGGACCCCCCTCCCGACGAAAAATGATATAAGAGAATCTGCCAAGGGATATTTTTTCCCAATATGAAGCGAGTATCTTTACCAATACAGGCGCGTCAAGTGGTTATGAACTTTGGGGCTGCGAACGGGAAGGGTTTGGGAGGGGTGTCCCCTTCCTCTACGTAAGAAAATTTTATAAATGAGTAAACGAAATAGCGCCATTTCCTGGACTTTAAATTCCATTTCTGTCTTATTGTAACGATTAGAATCAGGTATAAAACAGTGGAATAATTATCTATTTTAGACTGAATCCAAGTGTGTGTGTGTTACTTAGCCTACTGATGGAAGCAGATTATGACAGTGTATAAATCATACAGTCAGGACAACGACTTTTTATAACAAAATACCGAAATATTGTTGGAGACAAGATATGTCAACTCAACATATTTCTTTCAGAAAGAGAAAAAAATGCCATATGGATGGATGGTTAAAAGAGGTTCAAATTCGTATTAATTCATGATAGACAATCAGTACCGGATCCAGGATTTCTGTGAGGGGGTTCGAATATACAAATATGGGTTTTGTTTTCTTATTATTTCACAATTTTGACTGAATTTCTCTATGAAAAAGTAAGGCTACAGAGGGGGTTCATTTGTACCCCCTTTAGATCCACAACTGACAATGCACTCTACCGGCGCACTGTGAATATTTTGGAAATATGGTTCAGTGGGGCCGAGGGGTGTTATTTCAAATTATAGTCTTGAGTTTGAAAAAAAAGCTATTCCGCATACAAAGCGAGATGTCCGTAGGCCTATTTACCCGCCTGTCCGTTACGTCATTAAGTAATTTTAAGGGGAGTAATCACTGCCGATACGAGTTAATTACTAGCGACAAAATATACACAGTAGAAAATAAGACAAAACTAGTAAGAAAACAAATTCAACCTTTATAAAAATGGGGACATCCCAGTTGGTCTAATCCCATTTCGTTTTGCTACAATCATGTACGAAATAATATTCTGGTGAATTCATACTTACCTTGTGCCCCCTTAGGCTTCTGTTTTAACACCCTTTTTAGGCCACAGAAAAAAATCATTTTTCAAATTCGAGGTACTCCCGGGAGTATGGGAGTATGCCTGGGTACGCGCCTGATATCTTAATAGTATCAATAACGTTAATCATAGAAATTTCTTCTCTAAATTTAGATGCTCATCACATAAGCTATTCATTGAAGAAGGTAGATACAGCAACATTCCTAAACATGAAAGAATTTGCAAACATTGTAATCTAAATTTGATTGAAGATGAATATCATTTTGCACTTATTTGTCCTTTATATTATGATCTAAGGAAGAAGTTTTTGCCTAATTTCTATCGTACATGGCCAACCATCCATAAATTTAAGCTAATGATGACAAATGACAGAAAAGGATTTCTGATTAAATTATCAAATTTTTTATTTGAAGCCAATAAGAAACGTGATCTCTACACTTGACTTGAGAAATGAATCATTTTATTCCAAACATACTTTTCTTTTAATGAAAACTACCCAACACTCTTGACCATTACTTACAAATTCCATATGATTTATATGTTGATCTATTGTTTTCACTATCTGTTTAATATGTTTGTGCACATCCTATATATTTTGTTGAAATGTATTTGTTGTATTGCAACAATATTATGTAATATTATGCAATTAAATTTTGAATTGATTGAATTGAATTGATTAATCGTACTCGAAGTGAAGACAGATAACGTTACGACGGCAGCCATTTTTGTAAACAACTTTGCGTTTTTCTGACGTCATTGACGTTTCGCGTCACGAAAAGGCACGTGCAAAAGATCTGTACCTATAGTTTTTAGAATAAATTCCTTAGCAGCGGGCAGATATCGCATATCTGCCCGCTGCTAAGGATTCACGTGGATATAGCTTTTTCGGCCCGCCCGATATCTGGCCGATTCTAGCCGAAAATGTTACTATTTATAGTAACAGAATGTAATATATATATTTACAAAGTAGTGTACTCTCACACAATAATACGAAAAATAATATTTTTTTCATTCCAAATTGTAATTTGTGAATCATTATGGAATTCTAAGCAAAAACCCTAGTTTTTCTGTCATAAATCTGGTGAAAATAATTAGAGGTTATTACACGGCTGATGAGGGCCGGAGAGTGATATCGGCCCGTAACCGCTATATCTGCCCCGAGGCCTTTAGGCCGAGGGCAGATGTCAAGGTCAGGGCCGATATCACTCTCCGGCACGAATCAGCCGTGTAATAATCTGTATATTACATTCTTTTTGCAAAAAAACTTCATGCGATGAGTAAATCTTACCTTTCAACATAATTTCCACAGATTTTCCAGTTGAAATAAACTCAATATCATTCATTTATTACATAAATCGCACTTGAAGTGAAGACAGAGACCGTTATGACGGCAGCCATTTTTGTAAACAACATTGCGTTTTTCTGACGCCATTGACGTTTTTCGTCACGGAAAGGCGCGTGCAAAAGATCTGTACCTATAGTTTTTGGAATATATTCCTTAGCAGCGGGCAGATATCGCATATCTGCCCGCTGCTAAGGATTCACGTGGATATAGCTATTTCGGCCCGCCCGATATCTGGCCGATTCTAGCCGAAAATGTTACTTTTTATAGTAACAGAATGTAATATGACTTTTTACACAAAATTACTAGCGATTTTTTTTCATACATGGGTCAAAAAGATTTTATTATGATAAAGTTTGGCCTCATATAGACTTCAGACCAAATTTTCTCAACAATATAATGAATTCAGAACATGTCTGCAAAAAACCTTGTACAATTGTCATGTTTGAACTAAAATCTAGACAATCCAAAACTTGCACCTTTTGTCACAAATGTGTTGCACTCCAGACATTATTAACCTATTCGGATATTTATTATCCTCATTGTACTCCTTTATCAAGTAAAGTGGTAAAAGTAATTCACATGATTACTATAACAAACAATTTTATACTCTTCCATGTATTTCAAACAATGAGTACTTGTAATCATACGAAGATAGTTCAATTTTCTAAGAAAATCTTTAATTTCTTGAATATTTTTTTCTAAATATCCACTGGATAGGTATAAAAAATTACTTATATTATACCTTGACGTGTAATAAGTGCTAACTAAACAAGAACAATTGATCATCTTAAATAGGTGTGCTATAAATGGTGGAAATGAAAGTACGTTTTTTTAAATAATTTGTTGCACTCCAGACATATTCACATGTTGACAAAGTCGGCTTATTTATGATACAAATCGCACTTCTTTATCAAGTAAAATGGTACAAATAATTCATGTGATAACTATTACAAGCAACTCTTTTCCAAGTATTTCGAACAATGAGCAATTGTAATCATACCAAGTTAGTTCAATTTTCTAAGATTTAAATTTGTAAAGATGACACAAATGTGTGCCTAAATTGTTTAAATATATGCCCTCTTTCAAAAAAACAATATTTGATGATAACACTTTCTTTAGATCAGGTCTTTTTTTAAATTAAGCCAAAAAACTTGTTTCACTCCAGACAACATAAATACTGGTCTAAATAAAACACAAGTCAGCATGTAAACTGGATTTCTGATGTGAATAATCTTTGAGTCTATGGTATCTGAAAAAGAGAACATTAGTTCATTAAAAAGTAATATACAGTGAAAGAGGGGTTGTTAAACTTCAAATGTTGCACTCCAGACAAACATGGGTGAATTTATTTAAGGAACAGGCAGGAGTTTTTGTCCTTATTAAGGTATTCAAAACAATATTTGTTCAAGGCTACAAACATTTCTGTACATGGATTATCATAAAAACTTGACTTTTCAGTCATAGAATTCCCACAGTATTCAATTATTTCGAGTTCCTGATTACTAGTATTTGCCGTTGCACTCCAGACAGCGCACGACTTTTGTTCTTGTATGAACTTCAGCGAACCCTTTGCACACAAACACTAACCACATACAAAATTCAAAACTCAAGATGTTTAGGTTAATGTAAAAAGTCTTACTATTACACACATATTGTTATTCTTTTATTGTTATGTATTTAGAAAAAAGGAGAGTTTTTTTCTGTTTACAAAAACGCGTTTCACTCCAGACAATTTTGCATGTTTTTTGGGCATAATTTTAAAACCGTTAATGATATTTTAATAAAATTTTGCATGAACATAAAATACACTAATTAACATCACATTGTCCTTGCAATTTGATCAAATATTCTATTCTTTTTAGTCAAGATGAAAAAAATATGCTTGGTGCCATTTATTTTGAATTCACCCATATACGTATTTCAATTATGAATGTACTTGTTTAATTTTTGATGATATCCAAAATGCATTATAATCCAAGGTAACCAAAATCGGACTTATCGAACTATTTTGACGACTCCTTTGATTTCAACACATCGAACGTACATATTGTTTATATGTATTTGTATTGCTATGAACTATGAAGCCTGGTGAGTCCTTTCCAAAAGAAAAACAATATTCGACAATCAGACATCCAGATCACATTTTGCATAAATTGAGACTAATCGACCCCGTGCTGTTTTCTGTTTTCTACGGGTATAGAATAAGTTCACATAGAAAACTCTAGACTTAGATAAGATTGCTGGTATCCGTATTGGTCTCAAATAACAGAATGCTTCTTTTTAGATTCAGATCTCAGTTAATTTTCCTTTCTTTCAGTACTATCACTACATTATCCAGAGCCTTATAAGTCATTGCATATGTTGAAGTTTTACACGCTGTTATAGCCGTATTGGGGGATGTTTAGCCCGCGGTTTGCTACAGGACAATTACTTAAAGACTTTTCTTTACTTTGATTCTTTTACAGTTGAAGAAGTCGTTGAAGACCTGACAACCACCGAAGATACGACAACTACTGAAGATACGACAGCCGCTGGAGATACGACTGTCATGGATGCCGTTGTGGAAGAGAAGTTTGAATACGTCAGCTGTTACTCGGCATATTGCGATTCAAATAGCAATTCTGGTATTGATCAATGTGAAGCGAAATATGAAAAGGCAATATATGATGGAATTACGTTGGACAAATGCTACGAAATCTGCAAGGACTTTTCTACACAGTTTGCTATATGGGTAAGTCGTAATCCAAGTCTTCTCTAATGAAAATTCGCTGTGATATTTGGATGTGGATCTTCTCTGATGAAAAATCGTTCTTTGAAAGGATTAGTGTCAATAAGGCCCTTTCCGTGACACAACCCGATTTTCTTCACTTTCGCCACACATGATCACCAACATATTGACCTTATGTAGGCAAAGAATCAGCTAGAACGGAGCCATGTTTTGGAAGATATATTTAATCAAAACGATGGGTTAAAGTGACATTTCACATTTATTTCATTCTTTAAAAGTATGTCTTGATGCAAAGAGTGTTTATTCTAATGCATAGCAATGCTATAAGTTGTTTGAAGTTGTTATTTATAAGCGAAGAATACGCCTTCAAAGTTGAGACAGAAATGACAAATTCTATATAAATCTGAATCTGCGTTTTCATAAGAAAACATGCTCTTTCAGATGAAATAAAAGTAAAATTTATGTAAAAATAATTCTGAAATGTCACTTTAAGACATCCACTATGCCATTTGAAGGTAATCAATTTCTAATACAGTTTTACTAACAATTTATAATATGACAACTGCTCATGCAGTGAAATATATGTGTATTGCACTTTGCATATATGTTGTTGGTTATTCCATTGGATGTCATGTGTAGGAGAAATGGGGCATTAATTATGTTTGTGATTTTTTAGGATTTTTGGATGGACTAACTTTACGAAAAACAACATCAGACTTTTGTTTCTCATTTCATTTGATTTATCTTTCTGGTGGTGAATGAAAATATGCTGAGTCAAAAAAGAAAGTGTGCACAGAGAATAATTGGAATTTCTATCATAATTTTGAATATTGATATTTCAATATTGGTATCAAATTAAAGATAATTCAATTGCCTATAAGTAGACGTCGTTTAAAATTGTGTGAAATGGATTTTTTCTTGTGTTTTCTTAAGATATTTGAGATAGGGGTCAATTTCGAAATTCACAGACCTTGCTGTCGAGTTTGAGTTTATTGGGGTTTTACGCCGTTTTCAACTACCAGGGTCATATCGCGGCGGCTGGAGCACCTACCCATGGATTCCTGTTGTTTCTCAAACCAGTACTACCACAACACCCTTACCGAGCCTCCAGCTGCTCGCCCACTTAGGTTAACGATTTCAAACCCATTGGTGGGTGACAATTTTGTCAGAAAGAGTATTAGCCGCGGCCGGGTATCGAACCCGGGGCCTCTCGTATGAGGGTTAGATGCGCTACCAACTGCGCTAAGGCCGCGGCACCTTGCTGTCGAACGTAAGGAGATTAAATAATGCACATTTCTTGCGATTTCTGCTTCAATTTCTATTGCGACATGTCTTTAATGAATGACGGAAAACATCTTTGGTCTCACTGATCGAACACAACGTTTCATTTTATCGATTGGAATTTCATTGCGTTCATATTGCAAGACGTATTCCACATCCTGCAAATTCTTTTATAGGGCCCTAAATTTTGCGAAACTCAGGCAGAAGAGATGTTTGGCCCTACACCACACTCATGACTATTTTTTACGCGCCCCGTGCCGATGACGATGTGCCTGATGCAGGCGTCACGTAAGATTTAGGCATCGCGATAATGTGAAAAACATAAGGTCTCAAATCTTTTTTGAGCCGTCCGTCTGCCTTCGTCGATTTCCAATGTTGCTTACATAGTCTTGTTTTACTGAATCGCCATAAATGGTGTAATTTTGAAACGTTCACGTAAGGACGTCAACGTCATGTAACGATCTTTTCTAGTCATTCCTGCATTCGAGATATCAGACCGAAGCCTATCAAAAATGTATCCTTTCCTTTAGAAACATGATTGCAAACGCCTAATTTCAGAACGATGACATTTGAACGACAATGACACATTTTACACCGGTTCAAGACACTAGCAAATTAACGTGTGAAATCTGTCGTGTTTACTAAGACGTAGCATATTTGGCTTTTCAGCATTTTGAAATTTTATGTTTGGATTAGCTTTTATACACCTTGAATACAGATTTTAGACAATAAAGTTTATTATGAAACGTTTGTTTTGATAACCACGTGCAAAAAGGTGATAACAGAGTTTGGTGATATGCCAGACAATTAAATCATCCAAAGTTGCTTCACATGTCAACAGACTTGAGAAAGTTGATAGCTTAACTCCGTGTAGAAGTTTGGTGAAGTTAACTGTAGCGGTTACGTAGATATATGAAGTAGAAGTATGCACACTTTCTTTTTTGACTCAGTATATATTACTGTAATTTGTAATATGAAACTTTTCAAATGCCTTTGAATTTGACAAAATTGCTGTTTTCAAACTTTGTTTTACTCTAAAAATACAAATACGGACCAATCAAGACAAACCTTCGACACAATGTTGGTCACTATAAGATCTTGAATGAGTTCAAATTTCAGCACTATCGGACAACAATTTGTGACGTTGCCTGTCCTTGAATTTGACAAAATTGCCGTTTTCGACTTTGTTTTATCCTTAAAAACCACAAATATTGACCTATCACAATCAAACTTTGACACAGTGTTTGTGACTATAAGAACTTTGAGAATGTGCATTTCAATATATATAGGGTAAGACTTGCTTAGGTATCCGCCCTTGTACAAGACAGAATTATAGTGAAAACAAAGTCGAAAATGGTATTTTTTTCATCCGATCAGACTGAAAATCAAACTCATTTTTATCAAGAAATCAAGGGCAAGTAATCCAGAAAATAAAAAAAGTCATTTGGAAAATGTTCATATTACGAATTACGGTAATACATTTTCATTCACCACCAGAAAGATAAATCAAATAAAAGAAGAAATGAAAGCCTGTTGTGTTTTTTCGTAAAGTTAGTCCATCCAAAAATCCTAAAAATTCATAAACATGTTTTATGTCCCTTTTCTCCTGTACATGGCATCCGATGGAATGAACAATTACATGTATTCAAAGTGCAATACACACATATTTCACTGCATGGCCAGTTTTCATATTATAAATTGTTAGTAAAATTGTATGAGAAATTGATTACCATCTAATGGCAGAGTGTGTGTCTAAACCCACCAACTTTGAGTTAATATATCTTCCAAACCAAGGCTCCGTTCAAAATGATACTTTGCCTACATAAGGTCAATATGTTATGTGTCATGTGTGACGAAAATGACGAAAATCGGGTTGGGTCACGGAAAGGGCCTTATACTCATCCTTTGGATGTCGTTATCTTCTCTGATGAAATTTGCTCTTTGATATTTGGATGTCGCTATTTAAAAAACGACATCCAAATATCGAAGAGCGAACTTTCATCAGGGAAGACTCGAATTAGATAAGTCGTTGCAATCTATAATTACATGTACTAGATAATTCAGGCACGAGGGAAGGCAACGGTACATGTATTTACCAAGCATTCTAATTCCAAGTATAACTTTGAAATTACACATCAATCAATATGATTGACTTAAACATATGGTAATGGCATTCTGGATTTAATATTTCAAAGTCGAACCCTGTAGAATTCGTACACGTTTTAAAAGCGTGACCGTTTGTGAATGATAAATAATATTTTTATTGTAAAAGTGTTAACTCCCTTTTATATGTAGATATGTATTTTCTTTTATAATTTTCCTGGTTTCAGCTCATGACTTGTTACTGTGACATGTACTACGAAACACTAGCCTCGGAATACGATACCTGTAAGTACTACTGCTCCGGTTACATTGACCAGGAATGTGGAGGAGATGGGTCTACGAGTATTTATAGGATCAAATAGACATCAAATCGGCGAACATCGGGAGTTTTCGGAATCACAAGATGATAGAGCGAGACCAGTTTGTCGGTTTTTATAGATACTATATTTGAACATTATATACCATTGCTCGTAAACCTTTATAATATTTAAGGTAGTCCACTATAATTGAGATTTACGCAACGTCGGAATTATCCTTGGGGAGTCGGTACACATTCGACAATGGAATATTTACCACCTTGCCCGAAAAGTTTCGGATATGTAACGAATATTAACGACGGAAAAATACCGACGTCGCGTGAATCTCATTAATGAAGACATTCAGGCGTAGCCTGTTCTACAATATTCAAAACAATTAAGCCTTTCCCAAACATCGAAGATTCAGAACATGACGTTTTGGCGGTTTCCATTGCGATTTCACTGCTTTAAATTCTTATTCAACGTCACTTTCTGCGTGAGCAAGTTTAAACGAAAAATGGCCATAACAAAAGCATAACAAAAGCATTTTCATGCGATTGGACATTTTGTTACAACATCAAAGTGTATGTTCTACCACGTAGAACATCTCAAGAACTTTTTTCTATTTTCCTTTTATTTTCAGTTCAATTTATCAATGATTAACCCTTTTATGAAATGATTAAGATCTAGTGTATAGATTTGAGATGGGGATGTTGTAAATAACAGAATTTGTGTAAAATAAAGCAAGGAAAATTTTGAAATAAAAGGACCAAATGTTGTAAATTATCGTCCTTCTTCCACCATGTTACAGATCAATCATATTGGCTCATACTTAATTCTATGTAAAAAAAACTTCATTTTCCACACATTGTCACACCATCCAAAACTTTCATTGAGCCAAACTGCGCATAAAATAGTACAGGTCCATCATTGACATGTAGAATTCCCAAAACTGGACCAACCAACATGCAGTGGATTCTTCAAAAGTTTCAGTCATAGCAAAATGGAGACACCGTAAAATGATGGCCTCGTGTATTCCTGCACTCACAGATATCAAATAGAGATAGAAAATGGATTCTGGTTCAAACAAAAGAAACATGTAATTCAAAAGCATCCAATGAAAACCGTAGCTCAAAATCATTCTTGCAGAGAGCAAGGCATGGCCAGTAGAGGGGTCAATGTTGTTGTTGTTGTTGTTGTTGTTGTTGTTCCCAGCAAACATGCTTATATGGGTCCCATATTGGCTGTGTATGGGTAAGCCCATATGGGTAGGCCCATATTGGACCCATATAGGACCTATGTAGGCAAGCCCATGTGGGTTTGATTATAAGGGACCCAAATGGGTCCCATGTTCCCAGCATATGGGCTGTGTATGGGTATGCCCATATAGGACCTATGTAGGACAGCCCATGTTGTTTGAACAATAAGTGTCCCAGTTACAATAATTGACTTTCGCCCATTCATGTACAACAGAATAATTATGTATACATGAGCATACCTAAAATATCCATAATCTGAATCATGTAGCCTATAGAATTATAAGCTTTCAATTTGAATGACGATTTTATTTATATCCATCAAAATTTAGGCCTATGACCATCAATTCAATACAAATTGAAAAGCAACAAAATTAGAGTCAGTAAGACAAGTAAGGCAACATCATTAAGACATATCTAATCCTGTCCCGAACAAAACCTGGTTTTGACTTCTCTAATAGAAAGGTAAATTGCACAAAAACATAGGCCTAGAGCTATAATCGGCATTTTCTTCTTTTGCCTAAGTTTTTTCTGCGCTATATTGTACAGAAGTACATTCTTTGTCAATATCGATTTTAACCATGGCCTGAAGGATCATCCGAATATTTTATCGTTTTAACGGTGTTTAAACTGTAATTAGACTGTTCAAATTACTAAAATAATCTTATCAATTAGTGTGTTACATGCAGTTTTATGTATATTAAATGGAAATAATTTAAAAATCTTGAAAATAAATCATATTTTCACAAAGCGTTTACGTAAAGAAAGCATTTGGCCTGATAATCCTATATGATTCTGTTAAAACAAATCATTTTTGTGTAGACATTTTAAAAAAAATGATAGAAATAAATCTAGAAATATAAATATATCAAAAACATATAGATAGTTATAGAAAGCATCGAAAATATTATACCTTTTAAGACCAAATTTCTAGGAATCAAACCCTAAGAAGATGTGTCAATATCGTCAGACAAACCTGACGAGACCTTAATCCTCAATGACGGGGAATAGTTCAAAACCCTTTCTGAGCGTGAAGCTCTGAAAGGTATTGAACTTCGATCAACATTAAATGGGACCCATATTGCATGTATATGGGCTGCCCAGATAGGACCCATATGGCCCCCGATTGCACATCCTTTATGGGTCCCATATGGGTTGCCCTTATGGGACCCATAAGTGTGCCCATATGGGACCCGTTTTGTACCCATATAGATTGCTAGCTGGGTTGTTGTAGTTGTAAGTCGTTGTTGTCGTTGTTGTTGTTTGGATTTTGGTTTTTGTGTAGGGGGTTGTTAGTATTGTCATTGAAAGGATTAGTCTTGATGTTTATTGTATCGGGTAATTTATCATGAAGATATGGACTTTGTAAAATGGTGCATGAAATTAAATGGAAAAATACATAAAAATGTGTATAATTCACAACAGTGACTTCAGTTACCAAAATTACCGTGCAAATATCAATAGAAACACTTGTACTATTATTAAAAGCTACAACATCGAGCATAGTCAAATTTCAAAATAGCGAAATCCATTGGAATGAAAGGATGGAAATTGTGCTGGTGACCTGGTGGTAATTGACGTACTTTTGTTACAACATCCTACCTGGCGTCAATGTTTTTCTTCAGGATAGTCAGTAATTATTTGTATTTTTGGGGGCGTCTGTATTTGATTACCAATATTTTCCTTGTAGAATCTGTTTTACACCATCTTCAGTAAAGCCAATTGTTCTTCGGTTGCAAAGTCAGTAATTGTTTCCAATATCAGCGCTTTCATCTTTCGTTCGCCATTGATTCTCTTGCACAATTTTCTTTATAAGAGATTTCCCTATTACCTGATAAACTCACCAAATATTCTTTTAACGCTTGATCAATTTGGTTGGGAGCAGAGAATGTATAAAAAATGCCAGGATTCTGCTGGATGTTGAAGATTTTATTTCAAATATTAGCTGATAAAAATCACGGGCAGCAATCACGTGACTTTGTTATGAAATGCTTTCCTAACTTACGTAAACAAAAGCAGAAGTTATGAAAGCATATCATAACAAAGTCACGTAATTACCGCCTGTGAAAATTATCGTCGACCAAGTAAGATGCTCTTCAACATATTTATCAGTTGATTCTAAAAATATCATCAACATCAATCATGCAGTTTCCCAACGTATATTCGCCTCTTCTGTTTCAATCATATCAAAATCGGTCATATTACATGTGATTCCCCGCCGTGATTGTTTGAACATACCATGCATGCAATCTATTGCAAATCATATAAGATAATTAGCGGCCTTATTTTAACGAAATTGCAAGGAATAAATATATAATTTCCAAATACAAGCGTCTAATGAAAAGCTGTCATATTTTACTAAAGATAATGTCAAAACGCATAGATACGCATAATTGAAAATAAATTGACAGATTCGGGCTAAAACTGTATATCAATACAGTTTTTTTTTATTTGAATTATTTTGTTGCGAACTTGTAGAACTAACGTATCAAATATAGAAATATTTGTTATTTGTTTAAAGAAAAAATGAGTCTCTCCATATTCTTGATGTTAGTTTTTTATGGGAGCTTTATTGAGGGTAGAAATTCTACAGAATACCGATTACAAACTCAAATAACCGGACAAACTTGTAACCCATCAGATGCGATCGGGACTATTATTACACAGGGCTACTTTGTCTGTGCATATCAGTGTTTGCAACACACAGGATGTCTAAGCTTTTTCTATTCTAACATGACTATGGTGTGTGACAGATGTAACGCGACGTATGACGTAATGATTGACGTCATTTCAGATGATGTTGAGGGGAGAAGCATGTACTACTCGATAAAAGGTAATACTATTAAGAAAATGAAATTGTTTTTTCCTTAATCAGGGTATATAGGTATGTAATGTTAGGTTAATACAAACCGGGGTCATGTTTTATGAAGGAAGTGGCTATTCGTTCTGAATGCTGAATGAATTGAACTTTTGGGGATAACTTGCATAAAACACAAACACGCTAAAAATTCAAAACAAGGAATTCTGACCGAAACTTAAAGGACCTCTATAGATAAGGCGAGAATCTCCCTAAAAGACTCAGGTCGATATGTCAATGTTCAAAAGTTACAAATTGATTAACAAAATCAGCTTTATTGTGAGGTAGATAAATAAATGAATTAAATATCGATTTTATGTCATTTAAAAAGTTCTTTAGGTGCAGATAACTCTTGATTTTTTGTACCCACATAAATGGATTGATTTTTTACACTACCGGTATTGACAGAGGGAAAATGAAGTTTGGTTTTGTTTTATTTGCTATTTATTTTCTACATACACAAGGATAGATGGAGTTGACATCATATGGCAGCTTTGGTTTTGTCCGTATTGCGCATATGCATCATTGAAACAACTTTAAAAGAGCACTTTCCCGCCAAAAATCGAGGAATACTATCTTTTCAGGGCTGGCGAATATCGTTTCCCCCCCCTTAACCCAGCTTCCCATTGACATATGTTGTGTAACTTGACCATAGGCTTCCTTGGTATAAAGTATTTCCTGGGTCACGGGGGGACATACTTTTATACTAACAAAATTACTCATATACCAATTGCCATATTTTTGGTGGGAAAATTGCGCATTTAAACTCGTTTCAATGATGCACATGCACATTAAGGACAAAACGAAAACTGAATTATGATTTCAACTCCAATCGTCTTTACATTTACAGAAAAATTCTTTCTGATAAAACAATAAAAATAATTCTGGTTAAATGAATACCGGTGGGGTAAGAAAATGTAATTTTAGGGGTAGGTACAGAAACCAAAAGTTATCTGTACACGTTGAGTCTTTTTTATTACATACAAAATCATTTGTCATATGATTTAGGTATACATCTAACAATACAGCCCGAAACAAGTATCAATTCGCATGTTTTGAAAATTGACTTTTCCATTTGAGCCTTTTAGGGAGATTTCTCGCCTTATCCATTGAGGTATTTTACGACTTAAGGTAGAAGACTCATTATTAGCACCAAAGAGCCAGCGGCGAAATTTGAAAAATGCCAGTAATTCCTAAACTGTGCTACATTTCCATTCCAAATATAAACATAAGCATTTTGCACGATTTAGAATTTTGAATTCATGCATACTTATGAAAATGTTTGACAAAAGTGTTCAAAATAACCTCCCTTGCATATGAATATAGAGTAAAATAATATTATATAATATAAATTATTTTCTTCTTGAAGCATAATCTTGAAATCCGGAAGATTGAATCAACTTATGTAAAGTGTATTTACAAGTGTGTGTAATTTGATGCATTTCGTATAGCTAGAAAGTGGTGTTTTTCATTATGGATCTTCTACCTTAATTAAAAGATATAATAACATATGGGGGTTGGAGTGGGGTGTTTTTATAATCTTTTTTTTTTTACTTGTTTATTTTCATTCTTTGTCTTTAAAAAATGGTTTGTCAGACGACAAAAGGAATTTGAAATCCCCAAACATCCACGATTTGCACGTGCCAAAACGTGAAAAAAACGGGGGCACCATCTGACAAAGTTTGTTCAGAAAATACTGAATCTTTTGCTGTGACATGTGTAGCAGTATATGCACATGATGCATGTATATTTTGATCGACTTACCTCAAGTGGTAACCGAATTATTTACACTTTTAGACATGGACACGACTTTTGTCCATTAGTATATGATGCAACCTACATTTTCAAGCAAATTGAATTTTACACACTTTTGTCTTTTAGAGACGAAATCATTGTGGGAAATACAAACATTGTCGGTCACACTGTTTTATCTTGTCGGAGTAAAAAAAAGAGTACATGTATGGGAATTGATTAATAAAATCGGGAGTTTGATAATTTATAGTCATAGATGTGGCTGAACAAACGCCAGTCGCTGAACAAACGACAACTGAACAAACGACTGTTGCTGAAACATTTGACGACGAGAGGTTTGAGTACGTTGGTTGTTATTCCATCACGTGCTTTTATGCGGCTCGCGGTGACTCTACATGCGCTTCCACGCACATAGATAGCAGTATAGATGCACTAACGATCGAAAAATGCTCTGAAGTCTGCAAGGTGTATTCTGGGATATTTTCACTATGGGTAAGTCATTGATATCTTTTGTTGCCGTGATCTAGTGTCAATAGTCAATAGAACCAAACTTTGCAAAATAGATCTGACTTGGCAGAGGTTAACCAGATATCGTATTTGGAAAATGAAATTTATTACATTCCTCTCAGTGAAATCCTGGAATTTCTCAGTTAACATAATATAACCCATCATGAGCACAAAATAGCCAGAGGCGAAATTTGAAAAAGTGTCAGTAATTCCTAAACTGTGTTACATTTCCATTCCAAATACAAACAAACGAATTTTGAAACGGTTTAGAATTTTGAATTGCATAGGCCCCTACTTGTTTCTACCTCAAAATGGGTGTTTAGTCCCGCAATAGGTATAAAAAGATTAACTAACTGAAGAAATGTGATTTGAATTATTTTCACTCGAATGCGGTGGGATGCGGTTAAAAAACTCATCCTTGGTTTTTATCGTGGCTGAACAAACGCCAGTCGCTGAACAAACGACAACTGAACAAACGACTGTTGCTGAAACATTTGACGACGAGAGGTTTGAGTACGTTGGTTGTTATTCCATCACGTGCTTTTATGCGGCTCGCGGTGACTCTACATGCGCTTCCACGCACATAGATAGCAGTATAGATGCACTAACGATCGAAAAATGCTCTGAAGTCTGCAAGGTGTATTCTGGGATATTTTCACTATGGGTAAGTCATTGATATCTTTTGTTGCCGTGATCTAGTGTCAATAGTCAATAGAACCAAACTTTGCAAAATAGATCTGACTTGGCAGAGGTTAACCAGATATCGTATTTGGAAAATGAAATTTATTACATTCCTCTCAGTGAAATCCTGGAATTTCTCAGTTAACATAATATAACCCATCATGAGCACAAAATAGCCAGAGGCGAAATTTGAAAAAGTGTCAGTAATTCCTAAACTGTGTTACATTTCCATTCCAAATACAAACAAACGAATTTTGAAACGGTTTAGAATTTTGAATTGCATAGGCCCCTACTTGTTTCTACCTCAAAATGGGTGTTTAGTCCCGCAATAGGTATAAAAAGATTAACTAACTGAAGAAATGTGATTTGAATTATTTTCACTCGAATGCGGTGGGATGCGGTTAAAAAACTCATCCTTGGTTTTTATCGACCGCATCTCACTCCATTCTCGTGAAATTATTTTCTGGTCACATTTCTTCAGTTAGTTAATCTCTATCTGTTGTGATAAAGAAAACTTTCTGATCTTTGGAATCGCGCAGACTGACTAGGGTTGATAGTTTTCACACTTCCCATAAGGACCATGTTAGCGTGATGGCACTTACGAGTATGTATCCATATTTTCTGGTCCCAGAATTGCATTTGACATGTTTAAAATGTGATATTTACAACGTTACCAAATTGCAATTGATCATGTTTCAATTGTATGTGTGTATGACTTTTGGGCTGATCCTGTTCCATATGAAGTATGATTGATTATACAATAAATGACATCTTTTTTTTATTTTGTAAAAGCTTTTACTCATTTAATCTTTATATCTTTATATAATTTAATATTAGTCGATTTCATTAAAATCCGAGCGTTTTGATTGGCTACATTTTTTTTCATAACTCCATGCAAAAAAAATTGACAATGCCGGAACTTTTTTCGGAGTCAACAATATGGATAAATGGATGTGCCCTATACAAATCGGCATATCATGTTTGTTTTAGGTACTTAACTGCAAGTTTTATCATTAAATTTTACTCTTAGATAGATTTTCTAGTTGAAACGAACTCAATTTCAAAGACTTATTGCTTAAAACGCACTTGAGAGGATGGAAAATAACGTTTCGACTACTGAATTCGCTGTTAACAACGTTGCAGTTACGCGCGCTTTTTATGACGTCATTCAAAGCTTTCGCCACGGACAGGCACGTGCGCAAGATCTGAATCCCTTGGCAGCGGCCAGATTTCGCACATCTGTCCGCTTCTTTCTATATAGTCCGGACGATTTCTCATTTTTTCTAGTCGCAAATATTACTATTTAAGGTAATAAAATGTATCTTTAAATTATAAGGAATGAGTGCAATTTATTTTTTTTTTTTTTTGTTTTTTTCATGCAGGTATGAAAAATATAATCTAATCACACTGTATGAATCCGCGAAGCGGTTCATACAAAAGTGTGATCAGATTTTATTTTTCATACCTGCATGAAAAAGATAAAATTGCATTCATTCCTTAAATAGTTGTCAGCAGAGCTACACATAAGAGGAGGCGTTGGCTTTTAAATGAAACATTTCATTAAATATTCATCAAATCCTATGTTGTGTGTGGTCATCGTAATTGTCTCGCGGAGATAATTCAAATTAGTATCACAACATAGGGTTTGGGTTTGAAATAAAAACAAAATAGAATGTATTCATCCTCTTTAATCTGTTGATCTGTTCTTTAACCTTTCCCAAACAAGACCTGGTTTTGACGTTCCGTATAGAAAAGGCTTGGGAAACATAAAAACAAAACTGCGGATAACCAGCAGTTTCTTCTTTTGTCTCAATATTTTCTGTGCCATATTTAATTTTACACAATTCCTATCTTTAATAACATCCTCTTCGTCATTTGTGGCAGTTTTTGAAGTTGATTACCCTAAAATTTTGCCGTTTTGTAATGGGTTGAATTAATTCTTATTCAAGCTCTCCGGGTGTTACTGCGATATGGACTACCAAACACCGGCCCTGGACTCCACCTTCTGTGACAATCCCTGTAAGGGTAACAGACTACAGAAGTGCGGCGGAGGTTCGACTCAAAGTATCTACACGATCAAGTAAACATCACATCGAAAAACATAGGCTGTATTCGAAATCGAAAGACGTAAAAGTGATACTAGTATTTCGCCGTCATGGTTTATAGACAATATATTTTTTTTCGTGTTTATTGATTCAATGTTTTGCTATTCTTTATTTGCTATAAATATTGTGTATAGAAATTTAATTCAATAAAAGATACTGTATTCTGTTTTGTTCTGTTTATTAACTTCCTCTGAAGGATCATCCAGATCCAGTCGTTAGATCTTGTAATAATGATGATAATAATGGGACGCCGTGGTCTACTGGTAGGACGCGAATTCGGGATCGAGGAATCCTAGGTTCAAATCGCAACGATAACATGAATTTGTTTAGCAAAAAAGGGTAGCCTAGGTTGCTCCTCTTGCCCCCAATTGAATAAATGTATACACGGGAGAGTTAAACCCTTTCCCAAACAAGACCTGGTTTTGACGTCCCTAAGAGAACAGGCTTGGGAAAACATTGAAACAAAAGAAGAAACTGCTGATGATCAGCAGTTTCTCCTTTTGTGTCAATATTTTTGTGCCATTTTGTACACAAATCATGTCTTTATTATCACAAAGTTTGTCGTCTGTAGCAGCTTTCACATTGGATCACCCTAAAATTTTGTCGTTTGGGAAAGATATTAAAGCAAAAGAGCTGTGGCCTCTAGAGGAGCCGACTGTAAGCAGCTGACAGTGGATAATGATGGACGGAATGCCTTTAAACCTATTTCACCTTTTATTGTCATGTCGCGATGGCTGGAGCATCTAGCCATGGATTTCGCTTACCAGTACTACCACAGTATCCTTTTCGAGCCCTAAGCAAAACACCAACATAAGCCTAAGCTTATTGATAGAGTACAAATATTTAAAAGGCTGTTTGCCATAGATCGAACTCGGACTTTCATGAGTGTGCGACTTTCTACGAACAGCGCTTCAATTGGCCCCTTTTAATTATCGTTTTAGTCCGTACCTATGAGCCGCTTCCGCTGGCAAACAATGGGTTTATGGGAAATTAACATTGTATACACACAGACACTGTTTCAATTTGTTACTACAAATAGCAACACATTAGCCGGTTTCCTTATGCAAGATCGAGGCTCTGACCCATTTCCGAGCAAAGCATCACACTTGCAATGGCAACGAACGGTGATTGGCCATAATTGTCATCAAATGACGACTTCCGGTGGCTGTTGTGTGTGTATGTGTGTGTGTGTGTGGGGGGGGGGGGGGGGGGGGGTGGGGGGTCTTGGTAATAAAGCTTATAATTGAGAACATATATTAAGCACTCCGTCAAAATGTATTATTTTTGTGACGTTATCAAGATAAATCCTAGTTTTGAGAACTCGGCAAGACGTTCATTAAGATATCTTTAAACGAAAAGAAGGAAATCTGATAACAGCATTTGTCCTTTTCCCTGAAGGCTGTCTATTAAAGAACTGTTTGTCTAAAAGAATATATACAATTTATAAATACATATAACTGTGACTGGGTGATTAAAGCGTTTTCTTTGGAAATAGAAGGCCTGTGGTTCAAAGCCCTTTGACAGCCGGTTTTTCTAAGTATACCTGAGGCGAAATTTGATAATTTGATTTGATGGATAATTGTTTTAACCAAACTGTACACCGAAAGCGATCACACATCTCGGCACATGCCCAAATAAATATGATCTTTCGATAAGATAATTTCTAATTTTCTCGTACATTTATACAAACTCATTTCATTTTTCAACGATGTCATGTGTTTTTAAAAATGTGATGGATAATGAACTCGAACGAATCACATTGGGTTATACATTGTGTTTTTACTATCTAAATTATATTTCAACTTGTCACGATTATCAAATTTTCACATAGGAAATAATTATTCCATGCATATTTTAAGAGTCGTTGTATGAAAGATACGGCAAAAGTTACCTTTTTTTCAAATATGAAAACCTTATATTATTTCCAGATAAAGCGTTATTTAGATAACAAAACAAAATGAGGTCGATTTAGAAAGTTTTCCAAATGATATTTCGAAACAGAATCTTGGTACAGACTAGTCAGGTACACAATCTATAAAGAATACTCCTTTGTTTTGGCACGGTGGTTATTCACGTGGCTCAGAATTTCAGTAAATCATCAATATCTTTTGTTAATACTTGACCAATTTGCGGTTTAAATGCCATGCTAATATGGTCATTTACTGTTTATAATGTATATACTCCGTAAATATTGACCTGAGCCTGTTGAATATGTAATGAGTAACTGTGGTGCGAAACAATCACTCTTCGTCGTATATTGACACGAGGAGCACGTGCAGAATACAAAGTTCCGATGCTTATGGAAACTATCGACTCTGCTCGACAGTGAGGAGTGCTGGCGAGTATTGATTATTTCGCATCACAGTTACTCATTACATATTCAACAGGTTCAGGTCAATAGTTACGGAGTATAGCTAGTATGTTTCATGTTTAGAAGTTTATTTAATTAGACTTCTTGAACTTGTAAAGCGCTTTAGAACTCACTCTGTATAATAAAGGCTCTAAACAAGTTTGGTATTTGACAAAAATAATATTTAAACAATAATCAGATCCGAAACTGGCGAGTAAGGGTGTTTCTCAATAGATTGTACACAAATAAATTTATAAAATAAAATGAACTGGTAATTGTGTTGATTGTATAACTCTACATACCAAATGTTCGTAACCAAGGCCAGTATTTCAACCTTTGCAGATAATATGTGACTCATAACGCTAAAAGGGACCTTATCCGATGTCTGAAAAATATCGATCATAGTCAGTCTGCGCAGTCCGCGCAGCTAGACTAGGGCCGACACATTTCACTTGCATGTAATTTTCTAAATCCGGAACGTTTTCCCTACCTTACTTTCTGTTCATTTTTCACATACGGGATCTGGTTGACCCGTGTTGAATCTGACAAGTCTGTCAAAATTTGGATTTTTGGAGTTCGGATAAAGTCCCTTTTAGCGTGACGGGTCACATATTGGTCAACGTTAGATCGGCCAGTAGATTTACAACAGCAACAACAACGAAAGGTATTTGTCTAATCTTTGACATGCACGAACAAGAGATGGGAAGTGATTTTGACCATTACAATTGTTTTTATCTCGAAGTTCGCAAGTTGAAGTTAGTTAAAACTGAGATCAAAGTGATCAGGAATTGGTTATGATCCGGTATTGCAGAGGTGACCGAATACGTACTCACCTATATAAATTCTATTATTAAAAAAAATAATCATAAAATACCAGCGATGAAAAAAGAACGATTTGTACTTCTAATGTAGATTTCAGAAATCATAAGTTGCAGTTATTCAATTCATCCAAGCAATATCACGTTACAATATGTTCGTCGCCAACTTTGTAGTTTCTACAAAACATTCATGGAAAATAAAGCTTATAATCTATCAATAAGCACGTCGTATTTGTTATTCAAATAACTTCTTTCTTCCCCGGCGATAACACGGGTGGTAAACAGAGAAACTAGCTCCAAAAAGAGTCAACGGTATTTTGTTTCCTCGTGACATCCGGCCACTACCGAGGTAGTTGCATAGAGCGAAATTCTGTAAACAAAGGTAGGTCACGAACACATTTTTCTACAATTATTTCTTTTCCAACGAGTTTTTGAAAAAGTCTGGCGATGCTGTAATATGAAGAAATGATCGAAGCTTGTTTTGCACGAGAATATTCGGTGTGATTAAGCAAAGTTTGAATACAATTGTTGAAAAACATTTCAAAATCGAAAGTAAAACATTTTTTACTTTCGATTTTGAAATGTTTTTCAACGATTGTATTAAAACCCTGCTACTAATACCGTATACTTCCATGCACAACAAACTTCGACCATTTCTTCGTATTACAGCATCGCCGGATTTCTCAAAAACTCGCTTTAAAAGAAATAATCTTAGAAAATGTGTTCGTGACCTACAAATTTTCGCTCTATGCAACTACCTCTTTTTGGAGCTAGTTTCTCTGTTTACCACCCATGGATAAGAGATTTACATGGATGAGGTTTCGGAGGCGTAGAAGTCCAACTTTTGAGTTGACAGCCAGAATGCATCATTGGACATTTCGTTCTTCAATTTATCAGCACCCGAAGTGCCGAACAATATTGATACTCGTTTGAAATGTGTTTCTCGATATTCGGTTTGTACATGTATCCAAAAGGGATGTTGAACATTTTCGTGCACACCGTTTCATGTAATGTAGCCGAATGTCACAGATTTATGTAAGTATTTATATCATACACAGTTGGATAGAATAGGCCTGAAGTCAAAATTCAATACAATATATTATAGATAGAAAGGTAAAATATACATGATAGATTAGTAGTGCCGTTTTTATATTCTGGTATCTTGTCGAAATCATATGTTCATAATCCGTTATACATCAATATTAATACTGGTCAGTGTGATGTCCCTTTTCCAAACGTTATCGATATCTTTATCTTCAAAAGCGTCGAATTTAGGAGTTTTGACAATTTGTTAATGAAAGTACAATTATCATTAAATATCTCTGCTTTTCAACAAAAATCTTGTTACTGCAGCTTGTTTTCAGCTTTAGTTATGATGGTTTTTGTTGAAAAGCGACGATGTCTTATAATTGTATTATAATGTCTCCATTCCGTGATCAAATATTCATTCCTTGTAATGATACGTTGGAACCTTTATCTAGACGAATATTCTAATTTGTCAAGTCTATTTTAGAACTTCTTTATATGTATGGGTTACATATTGTATCTGTCTTCGTTGACGCGGCAATCTATATTTCAGTTAATAAACACTTCCTAAAATCATAAATATCGTTGACATCCTGTATAGAAATTGCTTGGGAAACATAAGGACAAACGAAGAAAATGCTGATAATCATCATTTTTACTTTTACATCATACATTTTCTTTGTTATATTGTACACATATTCTACCTATGTCAACATTAATGTGCGTCTCTTGGAGTTTTCTAATTGATCTTATGATTTTGTTAGTAGCGAAAGAGGTACGATATTGTTGGTGCAAGATCGTATGGCACATGTTTACAATTTGTTCAATGTAAACAAAACATTGTTGTA
Organism: Fragum sueziense; assembly: GCA_963680895.1. Classification (NCBI taxonomy): domain Eukaryota; kingdom Metazoa; phylum Mollusca; class Bivalvia; order Cardiida; family Cardiidae; genus Fragum; species Fragum sueziense. The sequence goes on from OY804610.1 coordinate 5,360,969, forward strand.
TAAAACATGACTAAATTCTTTATAAGTAGTGGTGTATATATGCTGTAGTGAGCATATATACGCCACTACTTATAAAGAATTTAGTCATGTTTTATACAACAATGTTTTGTTTACATTGAACAAAATGTAAACATGTGCCATACGATCTTGCGCCAACAATAGTGTCACAAGATGTTTGTTTCGTCGTGTAAATAAGTGTAGTAATTTGTATTCAAGATGATTTAAACATTTAGGACAGCAAATAAATCCTTTCCTAAATAAGACCTGGTTTGGGCGACCCTAGTTGTAAAGACTTGGGAAAATGTTAAAACAAAAGAAAAAAATGCTAAATAAATGTTAAGTAACTAATTTAGCAACCATACATTCAAATCTCTTTATGTTGGCAGAAAATAAAGCAGACCTGATCTAATCAGGTAATGTACAAGTGCAAATTATACCTAATGACAAGTTGCCATCATTGTAAAAGATAGCATCAACACATATAGATACTCATAATTGAAAACAACGACGATTTGTGGTTGACATGTTTGCACAAAAATTTCAGTTTCTTTTGATATGCACTGTGAACTACATGTACTTGTGGACGTTCAACTTTTTAAACGTTGGTTGCTTATATTTTGAAATACGAGAAAAATGAGTTTTACAATATTCTTGATGTTAGGTTTTTATGGAGGTTTTATTGAGGGTAGAAATTTTACTGAATACCAGTTACAACCTCAAATGGCCGGACAAGCATGTAAACCATTAGATGCGATCGGGACTTTTAAAGCTCAGGGCGAATTGGCTTGTGCATATCAGTGCTTAAAACATCCAGGATGTGTAAGCTTTTTCTACTCTAACATGACCGTGGTATGTGACAGATGTAACACGACTTATGACGTAAATGATGACGTCACTTTAGATGTTGAGGGTAGAAGTGTGTACTACTCGATAAAAGGTAATACTGTAAAAAAATATTTCACAGATATTTCTCCATAAATTTCATAAAAGGTAAAACTGTTAATAAAAACTGTTAAATATTCATTGGAATTAAGACAAAAGCTTCAGCATCCTTATAAGTATTTGAAGTGCGATTTACTCAAACCGGGATTATGTGATTTTTTAAAATTGTCAGCATCTTTTGAAATATGATTTTAATGAAAACTGAAACTGATTAATTTTCCTCAAAGTTTTTAACTGGTGTTTTACAACATCGAAGTGTGCTACCATGGATATATGTATGCCCAAAATCACTAATGACGCCCACATTTCTTAACCCTTTCCCAAACAACACAATTTTAGGGTGATCCAATTTGAAAACTGCCACAAATAACAAAATGGAAGTTATTAAAGATAGAATTTGTGTAGAATATGACAGAAAATATTGAGACAAAAGGAGAAACTGCTGGTTATCAGCAGTTTCTTCTTTTGTTTCAATGTTTTCTCAAGCCTTTTCTATTAGGGACGTCAAAACCAGGTCTTGTTTGGGAAAGGGTTAACAAAAAATGAAAGTCGCAATAGACGTGTCAGATCGGTTATTTCCGGAACATCTATAGCTTAAAGTTTTAAGCTTTTACACAAGAGATGTCTGTCATTTAACACTGTAGAATAGTAAACACTTAATATTTCACTTGATGTCAATCGGATTTCAGAAGATCTAGTCATTGAATAGTACCTTATATTCATTGGAATTAATTATTTCTTAATTGTATTGTTTGGCGTTATTATCCAATCTGACTACTTTTGGCAATGTTTTAGGATCTTTATAGGAGTATACCAAAATTCTGTAATCGATATCAAAATGCCGTTTTGCTGTAAAAAGAAAAAACTCGTCATTTTTTACTTGATTTCAGATCAATTTACTGTATAAATTGTAAGTCGTGTTCTGATACATTTCCATCATCTGTGCAGTCATTATATAAAAATAATGTCATGGAAATAGTTATAGGCCTTTTAAGGATATTTTTTCATGAAATACTGTTCTCCAGTTAAGAGAGAATCTAAAAATTTCTGCACTCATTTTAATTTCTTACTTATCTAAACAGTATAAAATTAGTTTTTGGCCAGTAAACTGAGGAAAGTCTTATACACTTTGATGGAATATATTAATAACATGTTTTCAATAACGTTTTCCAACTTTGCAAGGTGTTTTATCGAAGAATACCGGACTTTCATACAAGCCCTACATTTGAAGACAATCTGGTATACATCTAATTTAACATACATCTTCCATGCGAAATCCCTTTCTCATAAGTATGAACCCCATAGGAGAGACAAAATTTGCAAGTGCGCGTCATTAATGATTTTGCTGAAAACTTTCCGGCTGGCAATACTTTCAATAATTTGATTATTCACAGCCGAAGAAATCGGCGAAGACACGACAGTCCTTGAAGACACAACAGCCGTTGAAGACACGACAACAACTGGAGACACGACAACCATTGAAGACACGACAACCATTGAAGACACGACAACCGCTGAAGACACGACAACCGTTGAAGACACAACAGCCGTTGAAGACACGACAACAACTGGAGACACGACAACCATTGAAGACACGACAACCATTGAAGACACGACAACCATTGAAGACACGACAACCGCTGAAGACACGACAACCGTTGAAGACGCGTCAGTCGTTGTAGACACAACATTCGTTGAAAATGAGAGGTTTGAGTATACGGCATGTTACTCAGTCGATTGCAGTCATGAGCCTGAAGGGTATTCTCTATGTGAAGCCGTACTTGAAGAACTAAACATGGTCGCAATTACGCTGGACAAATGCTATGAAATCTGCAAGAGCTTTGCTTTGCATTTCTCTATATCGGTAAGTCATTGCTAGGTATATCATAACGTATTTTATTCAGTACAACGTATTAGAGAACATGAAGACATTCTAAATTTGTTAAAATCCAAAACCCTATGTTTTGGTCACTTATTTAAATTGTCTTTTCCCCGAATCGCTCGCTTAGGCTTAATCAATAACATCGATCATTCAAAATTGGGTTAAATAATATGGGCTTATACAATGATCCATATTAGTTTTTATATTGAGGGTAATATACGGTGGTGGGTAGTAGGCTATAGTAAGGCTAGTCTATGAATTTGTTATTTGAAATTTCAATAATAGTTTGTTTGGACTCATTTAATCCTCAATGAGTACACATAAGAAAAGTTTTTATGTGAACAATGATATTTCTTATTTGAGGAGGTCGTGAAAACTTCCTCATATCAAGAATCCGATGATCTCTTAAAAGGTTTACAGACCCTCATTAAAAACACCACTTTCTTGCCATACGAAATGCATCAAATTACGCACACCTGTAAATACACATCACATAAGTTAATTCACCGTACTGGATTTCAAGATTATGCTTCAAGAAGAAAATAATTTACAAATATTAATCTATATTAATATGCAAGGGAGATAATTTTGAACAATTTTGTCATTTTTTCCACAAGGTTGCATTGATTCAAAATTCTAAACCGTACGAAGTGCTTATGTTTGTATTTGAAATGAAAATGCAACACAGTTTATGAATTATTGGCACTTATCAAATTTCGCCTCTTTTGTGCTAATAAGGGGTTGGATATCTTAATTATAAAGATATGAGTTTTTAGCTCGACTTTTCGAAGAAAATGAGAGCTTATACTGTCACCCAGACGTCGGCGTTGGCGTCGGCGTTGGCGTCGGCGTCGGCGTTGGCGTTGCAACCAAGGTTAAAGTTTTTTCAAACATCAATAACTTCCATACTATCAAAGGGATTCAACCCAAACTTGGAATACTTATTCACCATCACACCCTCTACCTTACTATCAGGGCCCATGACCCTGGGACCACTCTATTTGGAGTTATGCCCCCTTTATACTAAGCAACTTAGAAAGTCGAGCGCGCTGTCTTCGGACAGCTCTTGTTGTATTGAAGAGCAGCGATATTTCAATATATTACAGATGACGGACTGCTACTGCGACATGTCGTACCTCTACGCGGGCACATGCTCGAGTCCTTGTGACGGTGACCCAGATCAGACATGTGGTGGACCGGGATCGGCAAGTGTTTATAGGATCAAATCGCGAGATTAGCGCCGGTTTTATCTACTTCTATATTTGTACAAGAGAGACAAAGAACTTTTTAGTAATGAATAACCTTGTTGAATAAGAAACATTTAGAAACAATAACTATCATTTCTGAATGGGTTTTATTCAAATTCATGTGATTTAAATATTGACTTTGTGTTGTTGAATTTTACTATAGCCCACGAATTTAGAGGTGTGTGTGAGTGTAGGCCCTTTTCTACTTTAAGAGGAAAATAACTGTAAGCATCGTATCCTTGTGTATTTTCATGCAATAACAACAAAATAACAGCAATGCTCGACAGATTGTTACTGTGAAAGGTCTTACTACTGCTACTCAGACATGTGTTCGACTCCCTTTGTCGGTGATCTAGATCAAACAAAGTTAATGGTGGACAGGGACCGGCAAATTTTACAGGATCAAATTACGGGATTGACGCAGTCCTTGTCTACTTCTTAACGTTTACAATAGACACTCGTTCTCAGATTAGAACCTCGATTTCTGAAAAAGGCTGACGCAGCTATTCAAAGGGAAATCTTTTAGGCGCTTGATTCTTCTTTATAAAACATAATTAAATGAATCATTTTAGTAATAACAAGTTCCAAATTATCAATGATAAAAATGCTTTAATAAAAATTTCAATTTTTGATAATAAAATTTGAGCGGAAAATTATCTCCCTTGAAAATTACTTACCTTTGATCACATGATCGGTCACATGATTGTCACATGATCGGTCCCGTGACCAATCATGACGTAATTTTCGAAAACATTTTCAAAATGGACGTTGAATATGATACTGAGTTTTAGCAACATTAACGAAATATCCGAAATTTCCAAAACACCGGCGTTTCTGTTTTTCTCAAACAAAATGAAGCATGTGCGAATTTTATCCAGTTCTAGATCTCACTGAATAGATAATAAATTTTCTGACAATATGGCACCACAAATTCAACTTGTTGAGTGGTCGCGCTTATACCTCTGTACTCCTCGAGTGGAAAAATATTCATTTCTTAGATATGTTGCTCAAATAATCATTTACGATAATGCATTTGTACTTTATTTTTTTTTTTTTTTTACTTTACGTTCCTGGTCGATTCATATGAATCTAGTTGTTGTTTTGAACTGGAGAACATTAAATTGAATTAAATTTTGATATCTAGTTGAAAGCCAATTGTCTAAAAGAACTTACAATGTATCTCATAAAATCGTAAAAAAGTTCATAGAATATCCTGTTAACATAATATGAAATTGTTGTTTATGTTCGTACCATTCACACTTGTAAGACATTTGCACTAGAGTAACAAATCCATTCGAACCGGACAATTTCTCTCCCGAAATCCTTTTATTTCTTTCAAATTTAGCCGTCTGGTGATGCGTTAACGAAATGGTATAATGTCGTCGAAAACCTAATTGATTGTATGAAATTAACCAATTTTACAGCATTCACCTAGACATTATGAATTTTGGATAATATCGTGAGAGATGAAGAAAGAACTTGTGATTGCATTACCCACAATGTATTTTTTACCCGAAAAGACAAATAAACTTAAAATATAATTCACTTTAAATTGTCTTCTGCAACACCTTTGATTTCAGACCAGAGTAATTTTGCTGTTTGGAAATGGGTTAATCCTTTCTAAAACTACAATGTTTCACACCAAATTCAAATCGGTCCCGTATTGAAACCAAAGTGCTGAGAGCACTGTAATTGGACGTCTCTGATTGATTGAGCGGGATTGTACATGAACGATAGATATTTTATTCATTTGTCTGTTAGACGTTTAACGTTTAACTCTATAAGATTGGTTTCGGATATACAAAATCGGCTTCATTACCAAAAAACCCTCTCAGACTTCAAATTGATTTGATTGCCATTTCAAGACAACTGATTTGTCTCTATGAATAAATCACTATTGATTTGATTACCCAATTCAGTTAATGCCATGTGATTAGCAATTTTGTCTTCTTGTTTCGGTTTAACTATGAGTATTGTCGTCAGTTACACCTTTCGTTGATTTCATAAAGGACGCTACAAAGTAATGTATTTAAAATGTAAGCCAACGCGCTATATTAATGAAAGCCACGATAGCTCACCTGGCAGAGCACTCACCTTGTACTCTTTGCACATGTCTATATCTGGAAGGCCATGGGTTCGAATTCTACTTAGACATTGTTCTTTTTTATCATCTTTTATTCGACTTTTATCTTCATCATCGTTATTGAAAATACGACCGCAGTGATTTAGAATCAATCTACACACAAATTCAACGAAATGAAGTAATGAAACGCCGATCATATACATACAACTCCGCTCCATCAATCAGAGACGTATAAGTACAGTGTTCCAAGCACTTTGATTTTAGTTCGTGTTTAGAGTAAAAGAAACAGGGCAGCAGTTTGTCCCTAATTGTGGTTACAAAACAATCACATTGAATACATATATTTCCCGAAAAAAAAAACCAGATGAATTGGAGCACCTAACCATGGATTCCTCATACCAGTACTACCGCAGCATCCTTACATCTACAGATCAGATGTGTGCACAAAGAAGAAATTGGGAAGGTGCCGTCGGGAAAATGGCAATGCAGTACAATACGCAATTTAAATCTTCATACCATTATCAACGAACATTTAAGAATTGCAATGTCCCTATCTATACACAAATTAACCGATCATCCAGGCACCATTGTCACTGTTGCAGATCAATCGCTTCATCTTCGTAGCACAATACACGTAAACGGGTCACTTTTAAAAACGTAATAAATACAGAGCGCTCTCGCTTGATCTTATACTTCTAATAAAAATTGTTGTCATAATCATTGATCGGTATGTAAATATGTCATGATACTGTCGAGTATCAGTGATACAAATGCTGGAGAAAAAATAACACTCGTAAGAGAAACTATTTTTCTGAATACTTTTATTAGGTGGATATCACTAGCGTCTCATCTGAGGCTGTTCAGGTGGAGCCCCGATTTGTCGTCGAGTCGAACCCGAGTTGCGAAATGAACTCACTCCCCGATAATCAATTCTAAACCCTGTTTCCAAAATACGTCGCGTGGAAATCCCGTTTCTTTAAAAATGTCAAAGACTTAAACAACATGATCAAAGAAAAAGAGTTTGGAAGATATATCAAATCAAAGTGGGTGGGGTAAGTCACCCACTATGCCGTCAGATGGTAATCAATTTCCTATACAGTTTTACTAACAATTCATATCTTGAAAACTGTTGATGCAGTGGAATATATGTGCCATGCACTTTGAATACATGTTGTTGTTTATTCCATTGGATTTCATGTACATGAGGAGAGGGGCATTAAGCATGTTTATGATTTTTTAGGATTTTTGGATGGACTAACTTTACGAAAAACCACAATAGGCTTTTATTTCTCGTTTATTTGATTTAACCATGGATTCCTGGCGTTTCACATACCAGTATTACCACAACACCCCTACCGAGCCACCAGCTGCTCCGCCACATAGGTTCACGATATCAAACCACTGTTGGGTGACATTTTTGTCAGTAAGGGTATTTGCTGCGGCCGGGTATCGAATCCGGGAACTGTCGAATGAGAGGCAGATGCGCTACCAACTGCGCCATGGCCGCGACCTGCTGATGAAATAGGGTGTTTGTTAACTTTATTAATATAGTGTATACATGTATCGCTTTCTAAAGAACTTACCCTTTTCACAATATCACGAAAGTTAAATCACTATAAGAAAATGGCTAAATAAAAAAAAGGTCCTAAAGTTGGTAAAGACGTGACATGAATTGAATCGGGCAATGAATCTTATAGTGTTTGTTAGAGAACACATGGAAAGCAGGAAAAGATACGACAGTTTTCCTGTATGGTCACAAAATCCATTCTGAATTTTGACAAACTGGCAATTGAGTCTGCGAAGGGTTTTTTTGGTAATGAACCCCATTTCGCCTGTCGAAAAAGTGGTTTTAGGAATTGGACGTTCGAAAGATGTCCAATTAAAAATTATTGAAGATTTTCTGAAATTGTTGTATCACATCAGTGACATGATTATCCACGATGATCATATTGTCTCAAATGAATATCATTTACAACCTCTAATTATTAGACAAACATGTAAATCAACAGATGTGATCGGGACTAATTTTGCACAGAGCTATTTTGTCTGTGCGTATCAGTGTTTTCGACACACGGGATGTGTAAGCTTTTTCTACTCTAACATGACCATGGTGTGTGACAGATGTAATGTGACATATGACGTAATGGATGACGTCATTTTAGATGGTGAGAGGAGAAGCATGTACTACTCGATAAAAGGTAATACTGTTAAAATGACATTTGATAGATATTTTGTCATGAATTTTACCTTTTTCTTCTCTCTGAAAGGGCATATTTTCTTATGAAAATTCTGAAAATTTCAAGCCAAAATATTACACCGTTCACGAGAAACATTTATTTGTGTGTTGAAATTAAACAAATTGATGTGGACAGCAGTTTCGATTTGTATGGAATTTGTTGTTACTGTCTCTACTTTAAAGGTGTGTTTTTCGCTTAAAAGCAACACTAAAAAAACATGATAGCGTTTATATGCAATAGAATAACCAATCTTGGCATGAAGACATACTTAAAAAAGTGAAATTGGAATGTTATGTTCCTTTAAGGGATTTAGATTATTTATTTTCTCTTGGAATAAGGAAAATAGCATAAACTTGCTATATAAGTATTGCTTTTATCTTAACATACATCTTTCAACCAAAACTCTTTTTCTAGATAGTCTGAAACCCGAGATACAAAATACAGTATTTCAAATTGGGCGTCATTAGTAGTTTTTGGGTGAATATTATCCGACTTTCAATAATTTCAGTACTTTGATAATTCACAGCCGAAGAAATCGACGAAGACACGACCGTCGTTGAAGACACAACAATCGCAGAAGTCACAACAGCCGTTGAAGAGGACAGGTATGAGTCGTTGGGATGTTGCTCGGTCAATTGCAATGCTGACGGCGAACCGGTCTATCGATGCGAAGCCGAATATGAAGCACTAAACATGGATGCAATTACGTTGGACAAATGCTACGAATTCTGCAGCGCGAACCTTGCTGACTTTTTTTCTATATCTGTAAGTCTTTGCTACGCCTAGGTTAATGTATTTCTTCCAGAAAAACTGATAAGAGAAAGTGAAGACATACTGAGTTTGTTATTTAAATTCCAAACCCTTTGTTGCGGGTACTCGTTTGAATCGTCTTGATGAGACGATTTCAAAGAGTACCAACAACATCGGGTCTTGTCTATCATAAATGAAATATTGCATTTTGAAAAGCCAGCACTTACTATTTACTGTAGCTCTGAAATATATCATTATATACATCATGCAATTTTGACTGCTACTTAAACCTTTCCAAAACTACATAATTTTAGGGTGATCCACTTCAAAAACTGTAAAAAATGACTAAATGAATGTTATCAAAGACAGGATTTGTGTAAAATATGGCACAGAAAATATTGAAACAAAAGGATTATCAGCAGTTTTTTCTTCTGTTTCAATGTTTCCCAAGCCTTTTTCTATTAGGGACGTCAAAATCAGGTCTTGTTTTGGAAAGGGTTAACTGTTTATCCCCTACAACGAAAATTGACGAGGTTATATGGATACCACAAGTCCGTTTAGCATCGCAAATTTCCGTTGTCATGAACATATACGAACCAGGATCTAGTGATGAGGCTCATATAGTATTTTAGACAACCATGCTTTAAAGTGACATTTGAACACATTTATTTTTCATAAATTATACTTATGTTTTTATCTGAAAGAGCAGATTTTTTTATGAAAATTCTGAAAATTTCAAATCAAACTATTGCACCGGTTACGAGAAATATACATTTTTGTGCTAAAATAGAACAAATTGTTGTTGGCAACAGTTCAGATTTAGGCTTATATTGAATTTGTCATTTCTGTCTCAACTTTAAAGGCGTATATTTCGCTTATATATAACAGCTTCAAAACTTATAGCATTTCTACGCATTATAGTACTACCAATCTTTGCATCAAGACATACTTTAAAAATTGGAATCGGACAGTTATGTCCCTTTAAGAATAGCAGGTGGAACAATGTTGGGCTCAAAAGCCTCAAGCGCCATTTATCTAGGGGGGAGGTCACCAACCAATCTAATTCCAACTTTATCATTAGAATAACACAACAATCCATACGATTGGCCGAGACATACGTCTTGTCCAATCAGATGGCTAGTAATGAAATCTTTACTTTTGACAAGTTTAGACAATCAGTTTAGAATGGTTGGTGAATACAACCCATGATCCCGATTCATATTTATTTAAAGGTACATTCTCACCTATTTTTAGGGTGATTGTCTTAACAAAAGAACGATAAATAATTAAGAAATGACCCTTTATTTTTCTGTTGGCCAAATTTAGAATGTGAATACAGCGCCTGATCCGGATTCATTTATATTTTCATAAAGATGCATTCTCACTCAGTTTAAGGGTGATATATCTTTAAAAAATAACTATACTCCCCGTCATAAGAAAGTAGCAACTTTTCAAATAGCCATATTTTCTACAATTCTTTATGTATTTTTGTTTTTACACATTCATACGCATTCCCAATGGTTTCTTTTCACACCTCAATTGTTAAATGATTTCAAAATGTCCGGAAAGATGTTAAGTTGTAATATGGGTTCAAAATTTTAGGATATAAAATTAAGTTTTGTTTACTTACAGCTGTCATTTTCTGCATAAGTTGACGCTGTTGATACACAAACAAAAGTCCCATTTTAATTTAACAGAAAACCAACCCCTTGAATTGATAAGAGATCAATGAAAATTCAGCACTATCAGTATGACATGTCTCAATATTAAAAGTTTGGTAACAGCCGGAAGTGGTTGGTGGGTAGAGTAAATGGAAACATTTTCAAAATTAGGAACTTGCTAAAGACCAAATGGAAACAAAATTTCAATGAATAGAGCTTTTAGGAGGAATTTGGGGGTTGGCTGGGCTTAAACCGGAAACCACCGTTTTGCAAGGTTCTTGGGTGTAATGATAATCACTTTTTAGTCACGAAGCATTTCGAATAAAAACAGCATCATAAACACATGTCCTTATTCATTTGCACCCCTTTCCTAGCCCTATATATGGCCGTGAATTTGAGCAGTGTATTCCGTATCAGTTACTGATTTCCTAGAATTACCATCAAGCTACCATAGCTAATGGGATAATTCGACTGTTTTCGATACTTTCACGAAAGCATTTTTACTGGCCCTGTTGCAATGTTTTGCATTTATTTCGATAGGTTTATGAATAATTCTTAAACTGCCAACACATTTGCATTAGACAGGTGGCTACTTTCTTATGACGGGGAGTATATAAATAGTTAAAATATGGCCCTTTATTTTTCTGTTAACCAAAGTTTGGCCTCGTCTGAGTTGTAGCGGTTTAGATTACGGCGGATATAAAACCCTTTTGAAAACAGTCAGTAAATATTGCTGTGCGTAATAATACATGTATATTTGATCTTATTTTTATATCGTTACACGATTAAAGATTTAATTTTCAGTATGAAGCTTATTTCATGTGATCGAACGTCTTTAATCCGTCCTACATAATGCTAAAAGTCAATCTATGCGGTTAATTTTTATTAGAATTTATTCATTTAGGTGTGGGAATGACACTGGATCTTTAACTTATAATTCATTGTTACAGATGACAGATTGTTTCTGCGATATGTCGTACTACGGCTTTGGCACGTGCTCGACTCCTTGTGCCGGTAATCCAGCTCAGACTTGTGGCGGACCGGAATCTGTGAGCTTTTACAGGATCAAATGACATTCTCAAATGTATAATTTTTTTTTCAAATTCGTGTATAATTAAATTTTGACGTTGTATTGTGGAAGTCTACTATTCCCTTAGAATTCAGATGTGCGTGTTTAATACACGTGTAAGAGCAAAATAGCAAATATAATCCTGTGATTAACGCCGGTCGTATCTACTTCTTAATGCAGTATACACCTAATAAGATTCACACAACGTCGTAATTTTTCTCGGGCGACGTTATAAACATTTGGCGGTGGAACATTCCACCGCCGAATATTTACGGTGTCGCCCGAAAAGGTTCGGATATGTCTCATTTGGAACACCGCGGACAATTCTGTCGAATCATACCTTGGATGTAAGCCGTAGATCTACTTTCAGACTATGAATAGAATAGAACAACAACACAAAACGTTCGTCTGTAACTAATATCAACAATGAAGCGACAATGATACGGAAAATACATTGTTTGCAGTTCCAGTGTCCTCTCTCTTTAGAATGATTACAACCTGCAAGTCCCGCAAGTTGTCATGGTTGTTCATTTGGATGATCTCGAAAACTACTTTATGAAGCGTAACTACTTCCGGCTAATTTTACACACACTTCCAAGTCGATGATTCGATCTTTGATTGGATGTCCGAACGGGAAAGGCCTATGTAGCGAATATTATTTTACGACATCGCACGAAACATTCTTACGACGCGTAAATCTCATTAGGGATTAACTACCTTAACTTTTACTTGTAATAGATATAAATATTTTTGGTAATGAATGACCCAGTTGAATAAGAGATATTTCTGAATGTATTTATTATATATATCCGTATAAAATTTAATTCTGATGTATTGTGTAAGCCTACTATTCCATCAGAATTTACAGGAATGTCAATATCTATCAATAGATGTCGCCAACGTCGATTATCATCTATCTGGTTTGGGCATTCTGGGCTAACTACTTTCAAGATGTCAGCGCCCTTAAAATGCATACAAGTGGTACTTCCTGTGACGCGGCACATTTGCTTCACATGCTTGCATAAAGTAAAATGAATAATCTGATTTGAATTAATGTTTTTATTCGATCAAATTGAGACGAAAAGTAAACTCTATTCTTCTAGAGACGTTCCTTTGAACGTATTTATTTTACATCGATTGAGAAGCAAGTTTTTTCAACTTATTTTAATCCCTCTCGATTTTTGTAGTAAATGTAGTTTTCATTGCAATTTTCTGCTTGCTACTTTTTGGCGACAGGATTTCCTAGTTTTGCGCACTGCGTAGTGGTTCAGCCAAAATAGGTTAAAGTGTTGCGTCAAATCAGTCAGTCCATTTTGGAGTGTTAGACTGGATACCATAAAATGGACTGGACTGACGAGTAGTCAATGACAGAAAAGTGTGTAAGTATTGAGAGTATTTATGACAGAGCCAGGATCTGAACAAAAACCCTTGTGACACCAGGATTCAGTCAAGAAAGACCTAAATGACAATAGGCAATATTCCTGTTTCTTTTCTTTCATAACTTTCCATGCTTTGATAAACTTGTCACATAATATAGAATTTGTAATATTAATTCTGTCGTCTTTATCAATTAAAATTTTGACTTGTCTACAATTTTTGTACTTTGAGACAGGATTAACCCATTACCAAACGGTAAAATTTTAACACTTGTCCGAACATCAAATATGTTGCAGGCGACAAATTTATGAAAATGGCATTTTACATCTTTGGTGTTTGTCTGGGTAGAAAATATTGTGAAAATGAAGAAATTGTTTGTCGCAAGCCATTTCTGCATTTTCCTCAATGTTTCCCCTAAAAGCCTTTATCTTTTGGAGAGTAGAAAAGATTCAATGTGTGGGGATATGTTAATCCATTACCAAACGACAAAAAATTATATTGCTCCAAATTCAAAGATGTTGTAGACGACAATTTCAAGTGAATGAAATTTAAACAAGAAGATTGGTCGTTTTGGGTAGAAAATACTAGTACGTGGGAAATAAAAAAAAAATGCTTGTCACAAGCAATTAGAGAGTCTGAAAGAGTCAATATGTGGGTATGGGTTTATCCTTTCCAAACAAGACGTAAGCCTCTCTTACAACCCGTCGTGCGTCTTTTTAAATCGTACGTTTTTAAACGCTGCAAAATCGCACGATTTATAAAGACGCACGACCGGTTGTAAGATCGCCTCATAAGAATTGTCCGGTCAACTCTTTGCTGCGTGCAGTCTGCGTCGTGGTTACGTCCACAAAAATCGTACGTTGCACTTGCGTGCATCGCACTCGTGACTAAACGTACGTTTTAGACGCAGACTGCACGCATACCGCACGCAGGAGCACGTACAACGTTGTAAGAGAGGCTTTAGATTTGACGATTGTTTCAAAAAGCGATTGAGAAAATATTGATGTAAAAGAAGAAAATGCTGGTCATCAGCATTTTCTCCTTTTGTCTCAATATTCCTGTGCCTTTTTGTATACCTATCATATCTTTGCTAATACTTCTTTTGCAACAATATCAGTTAATAAATTGTGCCACCCTGGAAGGTTGTTGATTGGAAATGCGTTAAAGTTTACGAACTGAGAATGGGACGCAGAGTCAGACGCGAACTTTGAAAAGTGTCAGTAATTCCTAAACTGTGTTACATTTCCATTCCAAATATGAACATAACCATTTTGTACGGTTTAGAATTTTGAATTAATGCGTACTTATGGAAATATTTGACAAAAATGTTCAAAATTACAACCCTATCATATGAATATAGAGTGAAATAATATTTGCAAATTATTTTCTTCTTGAAGCATAATCTTGAAAACCGGCACGGTGAATCAAGTTATGTGAAGTATAATTACATGTGTATGTAATTTGGTGCATTTCGTATAGCTAGAAAGTGGTGTTTTCATTCTCAGCTCGTAAACCTTAGGCCGTGGACAGTCCAATACGTCCCTTGACAGCCAGAAGTGACTATCAGCAGTTAAAATTTAACTGCTGATAGCCACTTCTGGCTGTCAAGGGACGAATTTATATATATGTAAATTACGTCCCTTACTAAACAAAACATTAACAGATAAGACAGATACAGGATAGTTAGAGAAACAACATCGCAGAATCAATGATCCCACCCCCACACACCATAATATTTCTTGGTGCGCAAAAAACGGTGTATAAAGCCTCTCATTGCAACCGGTCGTACGTGCTCCTGCGTACTGTCTGCGTCTAAAACGTAAGTTTAGTCGTGCGATACTCGCACCTATGTACAACGTACGATTTTGGACGCAGACTGCACGCAGCAAAGAATTGACCGGACAATTCTTTGCTACGATCATTCTGCGTCTATTAGAACGCCAGGAGCACGCAAGACAGAAGTACGGAGCACGTACGACATGCGTGCGTGTGACGCAGGGACCGATATACTAAAATTCCAGAAAATTCACAAAGAATGCGTACTTTTCTTGAAAGAGATTTATACTTTTGACCTGCTTTGAATGTACATATTTTGAGGCGCTCTTACAACCCGTCCTGCGTCCTTATAAATCGTGCGATTTTACAGAGTTTTAAAACGTACGATTTAACCCTTTTCCAAACGGCAAAATTTTAGGGTGACCCACTTCAAAAACTGCCATAAATGGCAAAATGGAAGTTATTAAAGATAGAATTTGTGTAAAATATGGCATAGAAAATATTGAGACAAAAGGAGAAACTGCTGGTTATCAGCAGTTTCTTCTTTTGTTTCAATGTTTTCATAAGCCTTTTCTATTAGGGACGTCAAAACCAGGTCTTGTTTGGGAAAGGGTTAAAAAGACGCACGACGGGTTGTAAGAGATGCTTAAGACGTGGACAGTCCTACAGTCCATTGTATCTGTAAACTACGTCCCGGACAAAACATAACTTAGTCCCGTTGTCACACATTTTCTAACATAAAGCCGGGCTCATTTGTCCATAGATGTTATCCCCTGGCTTTCTTATCGGTTGGTAAGGCGTGGTACATGCAACAAATCTTTTGAAAAGTGAAGTAGAAATAAGACAGATTATTGTAAAATTTCTTATAAGAAGCGGAGCTAATTTGTCCGTAGTTGTTATCCATATACCATAGCACGTGTTATTTTAGGAAAGCTGGTAAGAATCTTGCAGGTGTGGGGTGTCTTCAAGATTTGAAGCATTAAATGCATATTTGCGATGTTTAAATGGATATTTCTTAAACATGGGACATAATAGCGTGACCATATTATACAAATGTGATGGGTGTTCTGGAGTTTTATATTTGAAATCTTTGTGCAGATTTTTGACAACGTTTTTGTAAAGATCAAAGAAAAGCAGTTGTCAAAAAATGAATTTCATCGTCGCTTTTCAACAAAAACCTCGTAACTACAGCTTGTTTGAATACCATCCAATGTTATATTAATATACACTACGGCTTGGACCGTTGTTTAAGGGCAATAACATTGTCGAGAAACGCTATCTTTATACATGTAATTGTCTACCATTGGAAAATGTTACCCTTTCCAAGCCAAAACTTGGGTTTTTACCCCTCAGAAAAAGGTCTTTGGAAGTTATTAAAGGAAAAAGGGAAAAAGCTGATAACCAGCATTTAAGAAGAAAATGCTGATATCTAGTATTTTCTCCTGTTATTTCGATACTTACTGATTTATGAAATCTATTATTTGAAAACATAGGGAATATTGATACATTTTATTAACCCTTTCCCAAACGACAAAATTTTGGGGGGCCCTATTCAAAAACTTCTGTAGAAGACAAAATTGATGTCAATAAGGAATGGATTTGTGTACAATATAGATATATCACAGAAAATATTGAGACAAAAAGAGAAACTGCTGGTTATCAGCAGTTTCTTCTTTTGTCTCAATGTTTTCCCAGGCCTTTTCTATTAGGGACGTCAAAACCAGGTCTTGTTTGGGAAAGTGTTAAATTGCTCGGCGCTATTGGCGGCGAACATTGATGTTAAGCCATCGAAAATGTGTTATCGGAGATTCGGTTTGTACATGCAAAAAGGGTAGCGAACAGTTTCGTGCACATGTTTCGTGTAACGCGTAAAACAATGTCACATATATATATATATATGTAATATTTATATTAAGCATAGTCGGATAAATAAGACCTGAAGTCAAAATTTAATACAATATATGAACGAAAGAAAGAAAGAAAGAAAAAATGAAAGAAAGAAAGAAACAAAGACAGAAAGAAAGAAAGAAAGAAAGATACAAATAAAAAAAAGGTAAAATATACAAATACATGTGTAAAATACAAATAAGTATTGACGTTAATATATCCTGGTATATTGTCGAAACTGCATGTCCATAATCTGCAAAATAATAATCAGTATGGATATCAATACGGTCTCCATTTCCATTTTCAAAAACGCTATCTATATATTTATTATAGGTATGCGACCCATCATTAGCACCAAAGAGCCAGATAAGAGGCGAAATTAGAAAAGTGTCAGCATTTCCTAAACTGTGTTACATTTCCATTCCAAATACAAACATATGCATTTTCAACGGTTTATAATTTTGAATTAATGCATACTTATTGAAATATTTGAAAGAAAATGTTTAAATTACCTCCCTCGTATATGAATATAGAGTAAAATAATATTTGTAAATTATTTTCTTCTTGAAACATAATCTTGAAATCTGGCACGGTGAATCAACTTATGTGAAGTGCATTTACATGTGGGTGTAATTTGGTGTATTTCGTAAGGCTAGTAAATGTCGTTGTTATGATGTGCTGTATACCTTAATGAGTGTACCATCTTCATTGGATACAGCTACTTTTCAACAAAAACAATGTAATTGCAGCTTAATTTCAGGTGCAGTTGCGAGGGTTTTTTTGAAAAGTGACGTTATCTTGTGATTGAATCTATGGTATCGTGTCTCCATTCTGTGATTAAATATTCATTTCTTGTAAAGATACATTATCCACAGCCTTTATCCACGACGAATTTTCTAAATTGCCAAATATATTTTAACCATTTCCCAAACAAGACCTGCTTTGACATCCCTTATAGAAAAGGCTTGGGAAAACATTGAAACAAAAGAAGAAACTGCTGATAACCAACAGTTTCTCCTTTTGTCTCAATATTTTCTGTGCCACATTTTACACAAAACCCATCTTAAATGACATCCATATTGTCATATGTGGCAGTTTTTGAAGTGGATCACCTTAACGTTTTGTCGTTTGGGAAAGCGTTAAAACTCATTTATATGCAGAGCTATGCACATGTAAGAGGGAGTGAAGGCTTTTAAAAAGGAATATTCATTTATTATTCATCAAACCTTATGTTGTGGGCACTCATTGGAATCGTCTCATCACGAAAATTCAAATGTACCCACAACATAGGGTTTGGAATTGCAATAATACAGTAGAATATCAGTAAGAATATCTTCACTCCCCTCTTATTTATTGCTATGTATATGAATGGGTGACATAATCACAGGTGGTGAACTAAAATAATTTCGGTACAACAAGGTAAAGATATTTTGCGTTTAAATTTGAGTTTACAGATTTTTTGCTAATGACTATGATCTTGTTCTTAAAACAGACCGGGTTTACCGTTTTGTATTGACAAACTGTCGGTGTTGTTATAAAATCTCGTAACTACGGCTTCGATAAAGCCGTAGTTACGATATTTTATAACAACATCGACGGAATACATTGATCGTGAAAATACGTCCCTCGCTTTGGCCGAGTTCACCACCAGTGATAATGTATTTGTCTTCATCAAAGCAGCAATCTATATTTCAGTTGATAAACACTTTCTAAAGTCATAAATTTCTATGACTTCCCTCATAGAAATAGCTTGGGAAACATAGGAACAAACACAGGAAGTTCTAATAATCACCATTTCTACTTTTACATCAATATTTTCACTGTTTTATTATACACATATTCTATCTTTACTGAACAAAAGTGAAAACTTTACAATGCAAGATTTCTTGTTTCTGGAAAAGTGTCGAACTAAAAGCCTGAAATATATTTTGACGTTATTAAACAGGCATTCAGCAATCGTTTTGTCAAATTTTCATTGCCTTGTCTCCTTTAATGTCAGAGATACGGCCCTTAATGCGTTTAGAGCTATTTTATCTAATGTCACATATGCACATACGCAGGAAACGATTCATTATATTTTCGGAATTGGTCATAATAATATAATAATTATCCAAGTTGCCAAAAAACAAAAAAAAATCTCTTATCTCTTTCATCATGCTCTGAAAAAAAGGTCTAACCTGTCCATTTTGTGAATTACCTCCCTTTGACATAATCAAATAGGGAATTTAAAATGGTTGATATTCACAAATTTATCACAGTTTCCTCGACTAAGGTTGTCCAAGATGTCCATGCAATAGCGATTTCAATTTCCTATGAGGGATTGCATTGTAAAATTTCAAGCTTTGCAACATAATGAAAATTATGCTTTTCAAACATCATTTTTTAAAAGCTCAAACAATTTGATGCAAGGTTCTTTACATTTTCTGATTGGTGAGTTGTCTAGGGTCACGTGATCAGTGGTGGATTGTTTACTTTTTTACCGCTCGAAGAAAAATCAGGAGCAATATAGTAGAAGGACCTGCCTCAGATTGAGTGGAATTGCAGAGGAGCACGAGGAACAATCCGACAAAATATTTATGGATATATGCAACAAGATAGGTGTTGAGATTGACGAGAAGGATATCGGTAGATCCCATCGTGTCAGAAAGCCTGGCGGTGAGCGTCCACGTCAAGTAATTGTGAAATTCACTTCATACAGGGTCCGAATATAAGGCGAGATCATTCCTCAAGGCAATCGACAAGAGGGTCTACATTAACGAGGACCTGACAAAATTCAGGAATAAACTGTTTTTTGATGCAAGGAAATTTCTCAAAGATGATATGATAAACGGTGTATGGACTTCGGATGGTGTAATTATCGTAAAAGACAAAAGTGACAATTTATATAAACTTGAGACCAGGCCCTGGTTTCTCGAAAAAAACGTCAGTACATACTCATGAGAACCTGCTCAACCTCAAAGGAATACTCTCCAACATTGAAGGGTATTCGATTGAAGTTAACGTGGATTTCGTGCGATTTGAGCACGGTGCTCAGATTTGAGCATGAGAACGTACTGAAGTTTTTTTTCGAGAAATCGGGGTCAGAAGAGACTTTGAAGATATTTAGCCACTATGTTCCGATACGTGTAACGTTGCTGCACCGGTTATAATTATTGACCAATGTATTTGTATATATTCCAATATACCCTTATCTGGAGCTCCGCATACATGTACATTGTGATCAGTGTTTATATGAGATTAACCCTATAGCCCATTGTGCATTATAAGCATTATATGTTTTACTTCTGAAGAGTGAGGTCTATGCCTCATGAAACAAATTTGTAAAAGTAAAATGTGTTTAATCATCTAAAAGTCTTTGGATTTATTGTTATATTCCATTTTGTCTAGTTAATTTCTGTTATTTACCCCTCTCAAAGAGACCTGAGGTGCGTTCTTTAGAGCAAGATATCTTGAGATATCTTGAGATTTCTTAAGATATTTTAGGATAAAGCGCTCTTTAGAGCAAGATTTTTAAGACCCTCAATGGGAGGCGCCATTACCCTATACTTCATGCGGAATCCCTCGGTCAACTCTATATAAACAATATAAAAGAGACTTGACCGAGATGTTCCGAACTCCCTATAATTCATAAACCGCGGTGTTCCGAATGCTCCATACTTTATACAAATGACGTCATAATGACGTCATTTGTATACATATGGAGCATTCGTAACAGCTCGGTCAAAGTCTCGGTCTTAAAAACGCTTTATCCAAAACATCTTAAGAAATCTTAAAAAAATCTCGCTCTAAAGAACGCGGCTCTGGTAATGACGTCCACAAAGTGGATACAACATTGGCTACAGAATCCAGCCCAGATCAGACCAAAGATGCAGAAGAGTACAAAACGGAGTACTGTCTGTGCGAGCAGCCAAGGTAGGGAAAATTTATGATACAACGTGGTCATTGTGACAAGACGGAGTACTGTCTGTGCGAGCAGTCATGGAAGGGAAAATTTATGATACAACGTGGTCATTGTGATGAATGGTACCATGGTTCTTGTGTTGATGTCACTGCGACAGAGGCCTTGGATATCAACAAGTTCAAATGTGGACCTTGCAAGACGAGACAGACGGACAAACATGGATGCTTTGTTGTTTGTTGTTATTTAGGAACTAACCCACCCTCAAAAAGTTTTTCTTGTATCTTCTATTGCAGATTTACTGATAATGGAGACCAAATATAATGCTGCTACCGCTGTCGGAAGACTAGTGCCCGCCAGAGGACTCGTCCAAGACATTCTCCTGACACGCCAGAATTCTCAGCTGCAGAAAGAGGAAAGCCTGCTGGGACAAGTCAGGATTGCAAAGCAGCAAAACCAACAGCGATGGTTGAAAGCTGTGGCTAACAACGCCTTGGAGTTAAACTTGCAGAACCCAGACTGGATTTGTGAGAAGGTTTATCAACTCAACATCAAGAAGAAGGCAGTTACCAAAGATCCAACAGGACCTTGCGGCGACAACATGTGCATGGAAACTAACTCTATCTTGGAGCGAGTAGTCATGGACCTGGCATCAAAACCAACTGAAAAGTATTTCGTATATATCTCTGGATCCGTTTGTGCCAGTGACGAAGAGGAACTCCTCCGTAGTTTTACGTCGCCACAACCTGAGTCTATGGAGACCGGCGTGGTCCCGTCTCCTAAGCTCATCCAGACCAAACCGGTTTACGTATTCACAGTGGGAAGACCAAAATCAGGTACGTCGACGCCCCAAAGACCGTCGTATGTTATGCCCAACTTTTCCCCTGTTAGGTTTCCAGCAAAGAAAGCTAAGGACCAGGGAAAAGTCTTTTTTTTTAACACAAAATTCATTGCAATTGTCTTTCTTGTCTTAATTCTGGTTTCAATTGTCACAAGGTCCCGTTTTGCAGATCCTGGCTCTGTCATAAACATTCATAATACTTACACACATTCCTATATTTTTTCTAACGGAATAGCAGACTTTCAAAATACAACATCAAAATTAAATTCTACATAAATTTAAAAGAGAAATTCAAAAATATTTCGTATTCAACAAGGCTAATCACATGTTCGCAAGCCAAAGATGATGTAGACCTACGACGTAACGTCGTTTCTGTATTCAGCCTTTGCGGATTTAGTCTGATTTGCTTGGTGTCCTATAAAACCGTTTTCATTGGTTCCAGCGAGGTCTCGCTTGAACCAATCAGATGACTCGATTTATCTGTTTGTTATGTGTAAACAATGCATGACAACGGGCGGGACAAGGCATTGCATTTGCAATTCAAAAAACGCGAAGATGTGCGATTTTTTCCTCAGATTTTCACTAATTGGAAGCATTTTTAAATTTTCATTCGACGAACTATTATACTTGCGACAACTCGACTAAAAGGAGCTGCATTTTACCTAATCCGTATGGCGTTGAACGCGAAATAGAACGCACACTGATGACGTCATCAATAGTGGACGATATAACGTCAAATGCGTTTAGAAAGCGACGTTTGATTGGTTGCTTATCCATAACAACCAGTAGGGCAACTGCTATGCGGCGTATCGCGATACCAAGAAATTAGTACTAAATCCGCCTAGGGTGAATACAAACGTAGGTGGGTTTAACCTTGGTTTGCGAATATGGGATACTCATTACCAAAAAACGTTTGTCTCTATTGTAAAAGTTAGGATTGTTTACCCCTAGATCTAATGAGATTCACGCATCATCAGAATTTTTCGTGCAGCGTTGTAAATAACTTATACGCTACGCATTATAAACTATTCGAGAAACGTCGTAAATATTCGGGGGTGGATTGTTCCACCGCCGAATGTTTACGACGTCGCCCGAAAAAATTCGGCGTCGTGTGTATCTCACTAGGGATGTACTGCTTCAAAAGGTTGGTAAGAACGGCGCTAATCCCAGGACTTGATCATGTACACGATCACAGAGTCCGGTCCGCCACATGTCTGATCTGGATCACCAGCACAGGGAGTCGTGCACGTGCCGTATGCGTAGTAAGGCATGTCGCAGTAACAATCTGTCACCTGGAATAAGAATATTTCTAATATGCACGTGCCTTTGATAAATAGATGTGACGTCATTACGCTCTTGATATGACATCATTAAGGGGGATGACGTTTGAAGTTGTTTTCATTTCTGGGAAAAATGGATAACAAA
Source organism: Fragum sueziense (assembly GCA_963680895.1). Taxonomy (NCBI): domain Eukaryota; kingdom Metazoa; phylum Mollusca; class Bivalvia; order Cardiida; family Cardiidae; genus Fragum; species Fragum sueziense. The sequence continues at coordinate 5,384,044 of OY804610.1, forward strand.
AATAGAGCCGTGTATGATATTAGAGGTCCATAAAGCTAAATAAAGTTCGCGACTTTGGATGTTCGTGATTTCACTGATGTATCTACTAGGACAGGCCATTATATTTCGTGTGAGTAGTATGCAGTTTTGTGATGCATTTCGCCACAGTTTTTATTTTATGACATGAAATGTTTAGGAGAGGCAAGTCCATTTTGACCTAGAGCCCTCGTGTATTTGTTATTGTGCCGCCTGACTCAGAACCGTTGTTAAATAAACCATAACAAACTGAGGTAAAAAATGATTATTTCAAAATACTGATGATAATAATACTAATAGTACTAATACTAATACTAATTATACTAATACTAATGATACTAATAATAACAATAATGATAATAGATCTAATAATAATAATAATAATAATAATAATAATAATAATAATAATAATAATAATAATAATAATAATAATAATAATAATGATAATGATAATAATAATAATAATAATAATAATAATAATAATAATAATAATAATAATAATAATAATAATAATAATAATAATAAAAATAATAATAATAATAATAATAATAATAATAATAATAATAATAATAACAACAACAATAATAATAATAATAATAATCACAATCATAATAATCATAATAATAATTATTTTACTACTACAACTAATACTAATAAGAATAATACTACTTTATACTGAACCTCAGAAATAACGCACCACTTACTTTTTTCGTTCTAACCTTTTTATTATGTTACTTTTTCAATCTGTACAACCACAACCAAAACTGACAGGGTATCTACTTTAAAGCAATCAAGCGTGACGAGCTCGCAAACGTGGCTACCCTCGACTGTCAGTCACAAAATCAGTACTGCGCGTGACCACTTTGCAGAGTAATACAGTCTGTGCTTCGTCGATGCATGGAACTGATCAAATTTTGGTTTCTGGCCCTTGGCATGACTCTCCACTCTCCCTGAAGCGCTTTGCACTTTAACGTGCTTACCTGTTTTGAGCTACATATGGGACCCCTTCCCGGGCAGTCCAGCACTGTCCCAGTTTGTTGGAAACGTTCCCTAAACCGACCAATAGGCTTGTGATGAAATCCCATCATGTGTGCAATATCCAGTGACGTCATCACTGCCTGCAGCATTCCAAGAGCACGATAACATTCGTCAGTGGAAAGTCTTAGCATCGTTAAAACATGAAATTATTAACCGCCGACCGATGAAATGTTTGTGCGTTTCTTTCTGTCACCGACTGCATGTACCCTATGAACCGATCAACTTGTTTGTGCACGAAGTCAATACTGCAGCACGTGCAGAAAGACCTGTTTACGAAGTTCTGGCGTCTAGCGTCAAGGTCGAATGGCTTTTGTGCTTAAGAGTGTACTGTGTGCATACCTAGTGTCTAACGGTTACCAAATAATACTGTGTCAACAAAATGAATAATTTTGTTGAAGAGATATAAAACAAGAAAAAATGGTGCGTTATTTCTGAAGTTCAGTATATTTAACGAAAATTTTGTAGTTTAGGAAAGGATTAGCTACGAGATATTAATTTTCAGCCCAGCATGGTTCCACTTGCTATTCTTTAAGGTATACCACCCCTAATTAGATTCACGTGACGTCGGAATTATTCGTGCCACGTCGTTACGTATACGAACCTATTCGGGCGACGTCGAAAACATCCGGCAGTGGAACGTTCCACCGCTGAATGTTTACGACGTCGCCCGAATAATTCCGTGGTTACGTCAATCTCATTAGGGGTGAACTACCTTAAATATAGCTGTTTAAATATCATATAGGCCCCCTTATTTTCCTCGCTTCAGGTAAGAAATTTTGCAATAACTTGAATTTTTGTCAATTTTCAAACGGTTTGTTGGATGTACCCCGGCTTATTGAGTTCTTTCCTCTGATGTATATGTATTTATTACTCGAAACCTCCTTGTACCTTTTGCAAAAATTGGTCCTAACCGACCAGAAAAGCGAAAACAAAACAGATCGTTTTTCTGGTTGGTTGGGATCAATTTTTGGGAAAAGTATGAAGAGTTTGTTCAAATAATTCATATATCACAGGAAAGAGCTCCGTAAGGGGTACATGCAACAAACCCTTTGAAAATTGACGTAGAAATAAGACAGTTATTGCAAAATATTTGACCAGAATCGAGACTATTCTTTCCATTCCATGATGCACAATCTCCGCCCTGGTTAAGTAGCAGTCAAAATTACATTGCGAATATAATGATGGATGTCAAATGTTTACAGGGCTACAGATAAGAGAGGCAATGGCTTTTAAAAATGCAATATTGTTTTCATTGTTCATCAAACCCATGTCGGGGGTACTCATTGGAATAGTCTCATCGAGACGATTCAAATGTGTACCCACCAAATCATTTGGAACACCTCGGTAAATTCCATCAAAGATCGAATCATCGATTCGGAAGTGTGTGTATGAAGAAATGTTAAAAAATCGCATTTCTAAGCTGGAAGTTATTACGCTTCATAAAGTAGTTTTGGAGATCATCCAAATGAACAACAATGGCAACTTGCAGGGTGAAATCAATCGTAAAAGAGAGGACACTGGAACTGCATATTATACATTTCAGTAGTGTGGTCACAGTCTCGTGTTAAAAATACTGCCTCTATCTGATTCTATGTAAAAACGAGTAATTTACAAACGGCATTTTCAGCCTGAATTACACATTAAATTGCCAAAAAGTGTGTAAGTTTTAAAAACTTAAAAGCTAAATAGTTATATTTTATTATGATAAAATACTTTTACCTTATACACGTTCTTTTCGTGTTAAATCTCTATTTGAAAAAGTCGGTCAACTCTGCGTTTCTTTGTTTGAACTCGGTTGTTACCTTAGAATTACGCGTGGGTATGTATGATAAAATTGCTTTGACACTGCCATTTCTTAACGGATTTTCATAAATCTTATATCAAATTAAAGAGGGAAAATAGATCTATTCATCCGTGTATGTTAATACGATGAACCGATGAATTATGAGTCGATGATTAGGTATTCAAAATAGGTCATTTTACTCGGCTTCAAATGGCAAGAACTAGGCGGCAGAAAAGCCTAGAAAAGCCTATATATGTTCTTCAACATCCTATCTATTCAAATAATAAAACATCTTGTGCTTTTAGCCTAGCGCATTCAAGCGCAAAGGCTTTAACAATGGGAAGTGTTTTTCAATTCCCCGTGATTTATCGATAATTTCTGTCTAAACTCCATTCATCCTAAATTTATTCATAAATGTTGACGACAGTGACTCAAAGAATATTCTTGCAAAGTTTGGTTGAAATTGGCCGAATGGTTGATTTGTTAAAAATGAAATCATGATTTCTCACAGTTCGATAAGCCTTGCCCTGCCACGCCCATATTTTTTGACGAATCAAAAAATCACAAACATTCTTTAAATATGGTCATCCAAGGAACATTCCTGTAAAGTTTTGTCAAAATCGGCCCAATGGTTAAGGAGTAGGAGGTGTTTCAAGGAATTATGGGCGAACAGACGGACGGACGGACGGTGAGTGACCACAATAGCTCATCTTGTGCACTTAGTGCTCAGTCCAAAGGGATCTACAAAATCGGCGTTTCTCATGGGCTTCCTAAACATCCATTTAACCCTTTCCAAAACAGTAAAACTTTATGGTCATCCAACTCGAAAGCTGTGACAGGCGACAGAATGAGTGTAAAAGAAAATAAGATTATTTCGCCTCAATCGTTTCACCTTCAATTAAAATCCGTTCAGGACGTCAAAACCAGGTCTAACCAGGTCTTGTTCGGAAAAGGGTGAGGCAGCCAAAAATTAGATTGAATTTAGAGGTTGCAAAATGGACATGTTAAAATGTATGGTGCTCTTTTGGGTCAATGTTTTGAAAGCCTATTTCTTCAAGAACCAGAGATATAATGTTAATAATCGATCACTTGAAAGTTTGAATTATTTATTTTTGTTTTAAATTCCTATTTTATATGTCGTAAAATCTTGTTTTTATCGGAAGCAATGACACGGAAATGATATGCGCACAACGAAGCGCAGAAAATATTTACACAAAGGGAGAAAATGTTGGTTATCGGCATCTTCTTCTTTTGTCTCAATGTTTTCCAAAACATGTTCATATATGATCGTGAAAATCATGTCTTGTTCGAGGAAGGGTTGAAATAATGTAACAAATATTTATATAACTGTTGTTGGGAAGAAATTGAAGAACTAGAATGTTTGGTAGAATAATTTCATCCTTTGTAAAACTTCAAAGGGGTGTAACTATTTTATTAAATGTCCGATTTTAAAAACGTAAGCAGTTTTGAGTTCCTCTCATTCAGACCTTGAAAATGATACATAATTTGTCGGAGTTCTTTGAAAAATAAAAAAAATAACGTAATTCGGCAGAATAATCTCCCCTTTGTAAAACTCTGAATAAGCATTATTCCATAACGCAATGTCCGATTTTCACAATTCAACCAGTTTTATGTTTCTCTCAATATTCTCTGTAAGCTGGTAAATATTTTTGGGACTGGAATACTTTTGGATAAAAGTGTGACCACCCTAATTTCAGTATCATTGTCGCTTTATTGTTGACATTAGTTTCGGACAAACGTTTTCTGTTGTTGTTTTATTCTATTCTCTTCATAATCTGAAAATAGATCCACGATTTGATTTGACAGAATTGTCCGTGGTGTTCCAAATGCCACCAAATAAAATTTGAATTTAAAATAACAAATTTAGAATGTATTCACCCCCTCCTATCTATTGTTCTTTATGGAATGCCTTAACCCTTTCCCAAACACGGCCGGATTTTGATGTCCCTAACATATAAGGATAGGGAAATATTGAGGTAAAAGAAGAAAATGCTGATAATGTGCTATATTGGACACAAATCAAATATTTATCTACATACATTTTGTCGTCTGCAGCAGGTTTCAATTTGGACAACCCTACAATTTTGTCGGTTAGGAAAGGATTAAGAAAGGTCTAGCGATTACTTACCGATACAGAAAAGTACAAAGCAACACTCTTGCAGAATTCATAGCATTTGATCACCGTAATTGCGTCCATTTTTAGTTCTTGATATGCAGCTTCACATCGATAGACCGGTGCACCAACAGCATTACAATAAACTGAGAAACATGCCTCTAGCCCAAACCTGTCATCTTCAACGACTTTTGTGTCTTCGCCGATTTCGCCATCTGTGAAAAATAAAAATACTAAAGGTATTAGCAGTCGGAAAGTTCTCACCAAAAATAACTTATGACGCCCAATTTCAAATTTTGCGTGTCCTATTTGGTTCAGACTACTGGGAAAGACATTTTGCTTGAAATATGTACATGTATGTTAAAATAAGAGCATATGTACAAGGAAATTGTGTTCAAACATTTTTATGAGTGCTGAATTAGCTGTAAATTTAGCATTGTACTTGATAATAAAGCTACACGCTCTCTAAAAATCTGCATTTTTGTCGCATCCAAACTTTTCAGTACAAATCTATGTGCCTTGATTAAACCGTCGGTGTTGTTGTTTAATCTCGTAACTACAGCTTCAATCAAGCAGTAGTTGTGACGTTCCAGATTTACACCGACGAAATACTACTAGTTGTCCGAAATAAGGTCACTGTTTACTAGATAAAATTGACCCGTATTTGGTGTATGGTGAGGGGAGGGGGGGTGGGGGCATTTATTCTGCGATGATGTTTCTCTTATCTGTAAGTGTAATGTTTAGTCAGGGACGTAATTTGCAGATATATTGGAGTGTCCATGTCTTAACCCAATCTCACACATTGATTCTTTTTGGCTCTCCAAAACATAAAGACTTGGAAAACAGCAGATCTATCAACTTTTGTTGTATTGTATCCAATAGAAATTGAGGTATTTAGTTTAATTACAGTTTAAAAGTGCTTTCAACATTTAAATATATCTACAGCATTGAATTATCTTGTCACATTTATTTACTCTGACAATTCTTGTTGTCATTGGCCCTTGATAGTTGCATATAAATATCTCTAAACTCGAAGAGAATAGAAGACTTCCGCATTACAAAATTAAAATTACATTCTATTTGCATATACAAAAAAAATATGAAAGTTATTCAACATTATTTCTCGTTACTATGAAAGTTTTTGTCTCTATTGTAATGAGTAGTGGATAACAACGGCGCTTACCCTCTGATTTGATCCGGTAAACGCTCTGAGATCCCGGACCTCCACATTCTTGATCTAGGTCACCGACACAGGGAGTCGAGCACGTGCCGTAGGTGTAGAAATACATGTCGCAGTAACAATTTGTCATCTGGAATAAAAATAATAACAATAATGATAATCATCATCATCATTAATAATAATAATAATAATAATAATAATAATAATAATAATAATAATAATAATAATAATAATAATAATAATAATAATAATAATAATAATAATAATAATAATAAAAATAATAGTAATAATAATAATAATATTCATTCTCTTTAATTCCTCCAAAGGAGATTAATTGAACAAAGCATTTTACAAGTTAACAGGTAAACAAAGAAACAAAATTATAAATATTATTGTCCAGCAGGATTAACCCGGGACATCTGCATATGTAATGACCCCACTTCGCCTTTGTTTTGTTAAGACGCTAAACTAACGGACTTTGTGCACGAAAATTAAGTTGTCCCGGGTTAACCTTGCTGGACAATATCTACATCAAAATTGCTACTACGAGATCGAAGTATTGAAACATTTTAAACGTTTAAGATCAGCATATTGACGGTTTTCAATGAAAACCACGCAACCGCAGCTATTAAAAGCTGGAGCTACGGTGTTTTCGCTGAAAAGCAGCGATATTGTTACATGTTTTGAGATTTATGGAAACATTTATAAACGAAATGGATAGTTTTAAAACGGAATTCTTTTTCGTAGTCTGATTGCAATGAATTGGGGTTTGTACCCAACATGATCAACACGAAGCTGTCGTTGGATGCAAACAACAATTCTTGCCCCACATCACGTGACACATTCGCACATACGTCAGTAATTAAGTCGACCTTGTAGGAGTAGGTGGATGCGCATTCGGCCAGTCTGTGTTTAATAATGTCCAGATTCACGCGACCACACAGATCACAACGTATAGGATCAGCTCTCGGATCAGCCACCCACAATCTAGCTACGAATGCTATTTTGTGTGGTGGCAGTTCCGTGTTATAAAGATTGTATAAAGAGCGGGGTAGAATGGATCTGTGGAGTTGCGAAAATCTAGAAAAATCAGCTGATCGGATGCGCATCAACCATTCATCTGTTTCCTTCTCCTTTGTACATGTGTCAAATTTCAAGGCTGTATAGGTAATAGGACACGAGATATAGGCCAGGTTAAAGCTTTTTAACTTTAGGTCAAACTTCAAGGTCAATGTCCAAGGTCAAGGTCAGATATGAAATGTCTTGGTTGGAGGTGTCAATGTGTAATATATCAAGGATGCATGTGTAACAGGACATGAAATATAGGCCAAGTTAAAGTTTTTAAAAGTAGGTCAGACTCCAAGATCAAGGTCACAAGGTCCAAGTTCACGATCAAATGTGACGAGTCTTGGTCGTATGTGACCATGTGTCAAATATCAAGGCTGTATGTGTAAAAGGACAATTACATATTGACCAGGTTAAAGTTTAAAAAAGTAGGTCAAACTCCAAGGTCACAAGGTCCAAGGTCATGGTCAATTGTGAAAGGTCATGGTTGGAACTTGGAGGTGTCCATGTGTGATATATCAAGACTGTTTGTGTACATGTAATAGGACATGAAATATAGGCCTGGTTTAAAGTTTTTTAAAAGTATGTAAAACTCTAAGGTCAATGTCGCAAGGTCCAAGGTCATGGTCAAATGTGAAAGGTCTTGGTAGGTGTCCAGTAGTGAAATATCAAGGTTGTAGGTGTAATAGGACATGAAATATAGACCAGGTCAAAGTTTTTTTTTAAAAGTAATTCAAACACCAATGTCAAGCCAGTCAAGGTCACAAAGTACAAGGTCATGGTCAAATGTGAAAGGTCTTGGTAGGAGGTGTCCATGTGTGAAATATCAAGGCTGTATGTGTAGTAGGACATGAGATATAGGCCAAGTTTATTTTTTTAAAAAGTAGGTCAAACTCCAAGGTTAAGATCACAAGGTCCAAGGTCATGGTCAAATGTGAAAGGTCTTGGTCCGAGGTGTCCATGTGTCAAATATCAAAGCAATATGTGTAAAAGGACATGATATATCGGCCAGGTTAAGTTTTTTTTAAAAGTAGGTAAAAAACCCAGGTCACAAGGACCGAGGTCATGGTCAAATGAGAAAGGTCTTGGTAGGAGGTGTCCATGTGTGAACTATCAGGCCTGTATGTGTAATAGGACATGATATATAGGCCCGGTTTCAATTCTTGTAAAGTAGGTCCAATTCCAAGGTCAAAGTCACAAGGTCCAAGGTCATGGTTAAAAGAACGGTATTGATAGGAGATGCCAATGTGTGAGATATCAAGGCTGTATGTATAAAGGACATGAGATATAGGTAAGGTTAAGAATTAAACTTGAGTGAAAATCAACAAAGCGCAATAAATCCAAGATTTGAATCGGCAGAGTTACGGTTCTTGAGCACTGCACCTCTCCATAATGAGATCTATCCATCTGAAAAGTTTCATGATTCGACCTTACATACATGTACTTTTTGAGTTGTGCTCCGGACAAGAATCAAGTTTGAAAATCAACAAAGGGCAATTACCCAAAAAAATTATCGGCAGAGTAACGGTTCCTATGCATTGCACCTCTCCATAATGAGATCTAGCCACCTATGAAGTGTCATGATTCTACCCTATTATACTTTTTTTAGTTATGCCCCAGACAAGGTTTGGTCTACGGAACGACCGACCGACCGACCTACCGACACTTGCAAAACAAAATACCCCCATTTTCTTCGAAAGGGGGCATAATAATGATTATGATAATAATAATAATAATAATAATAATTTCAAACGGTTTGTTGGATGCACCCCGCCTTCTTGAGTTCTTTCCTCTGATGTATATGTATTTATTACATGAAACTTCCTTGTACTTTTTGCAATAATTGGTCCAAACCGACCAGAAAAACGAAAATAAAAATCAGATCGGTTTTCTGGTTGGTTGGGATCAGTTTTTTACAAATAATTCATATGTCTGAGAAAAGAGCTCAATAAGACAGGGTTCATGCAACAAACCTTTGAAATTGACGAAGAAATAAGAAAGTTATTAGAAAAATAATTTACCAGAATGAGACTATTCTGTCCATAGTCTTATCCATCCAATGATGCACAATCTCCGCCGTGGTTAAGTAGCAGTCAAAATTACATTGCGAATTTAATGATGGATGTCAAACGGAGCTACAGATAAGAGGGGGTGATGGCTTTTAAAAATGCAATATTTCATTCATTGTTCATCAAACGCATATCCCGGGTACTCATTGGAACAGTCGCATCGAGACGATTCAAAATGAGTACCCACTACATAATGTTTGGATTTAAAATAACCAACTTAGAATGTATTCACACCCCACCCCCTCCTATTTGTTGCTCTTAATGGAATGTGTTAAGATAGGCCTAGCAATGACTTACCGATATAGAAAAGTACAAAGCATAATTCTTGCAGATTTCATAGCATTTGTCCACCGTAATTGCGTCCATGTTTAGTACTTCGTATACGGCTTCACATCTAGAGCCCCCTTCATCGCAATTGACTGAGTAACATCCTGTATACTTTAACCTCTCATCTTCAAAGGCTGTCGTGTCTTCAACGGATGTCCTTTCTTCAGCGACTGTCGTGTCTTTAACGGATGTCTTTCCTTCAGCGACTGTTGTGTCTTTAACGGATGTCTTTCCTTCAGCGACTGTCGTGTTTTCAGCGATTATTGTGTCTTCGACGATTGTCGTGTCCTCACTGACTGTTGTTTCTTCACCGACTGTCAAATCTTCGATGATTCCTTCGGCTATAAATAATCAAAGTTTTCACCAAAAATCATGAATGACCATTTCGCCTCTCCTGTGGGGTTCAGACTACTGGGAAAGAGATTTTGTTTGAAATATGTATGTTGAAATAAAAGCATTTGTACCGGATAATTGTCTTCAAATATAATACTTTTTTTATGAGAGACCGGTATTCTCCAATAAAAGTCATTGTAAAGTTGGAAAAACGATACCTACGTTATTGTCCCAAATCTTTCAATTGAGCGTAAATCGGACTTGAAAACGAACCATGGTGTGCCAGATCAAATCAATTTTATTTATTTGGTCAAACACGTCTGTGTTGTTTAAAAAAAAAAGACAACTTTGTGAATTCAGAGGTCGAAAATAAAGCTCCTTGAATTCGCATATAGATCTATTTTGTGTTAAGATATAGGAGACACTTTGAATTTTAAGATTTTTGTAGGATTTAGGTTTGACAAAAAATATTCATCATTTTGGAATAATTGAACGAAAGATGTCAAATGAACTGTGACTGCAATGACATTGCATGATTTGGAGCGTGTTTATGTTTGAGATGTTAGATTACATATGTTTAGACAATGCTCATTTAATAGCAGGCAAAAACACAAAAAAGTACTAACACCCCATTATGCAGTCTATAAGTAAGGAATTAAACCAGTATAGCACATCAATTTATAAGTTCAGTTTCAATCAATGTTAATTGTTCTAGAACTTCTTATTTACTTTCCATAATGATCATATATACAGATAAAGCTATTTCAAAATGTAAATTATAACCATTTTTTTCTTTTTATCATCAAATCTAGCAACACAAACCAGATTAAGATTCTTTTTAAAAATAAATGACATGTGTATTTTGAAAATCAATCAATATATCAGCATAAAACATAGCCTTAATTTGAAAACACATATTTACTCTCTAAATCTTGAAACTTAAGTGGATCAAAACAATAAAGTCAAGTTTTCTTTGCTTGTAATGGAAGTAACAAGTCAGGTGTTACACTTCTGTTTTCACTTTTGATCACACGCTACAAATATGTTAGTTCTGGTACAACAACTTTCCTTACTGATGGCAACTATAAAGCATGTGCTACGGAAACAGAACATAACATTGAAATTCATGTTTCATATAGTAAAACATTGTTTTGTATCAAAAGTGTTTTTCAATCAAGTGAAAACTAAAGAAATAAAAATTTTAGGACATGAAATTTATATAAATGGTGTATTATCTTAAAACTAGAGGCAGGTTTTGAAAACCTTCCTTTTTTCTGAAACTAACCATCTTCTGGCAATATTTAATCATGCTTTTTATCTGATATCACCATTTTTCATGACATGGCTTGATCTTTAGGGGATGTCCAACGACTCATACATTTCATCTTAGACAAATAGACTATAATTACAGATAATATAGTGTTCATTCACGTTTTTTTCGGTCGTTAACATTCTCAGAGGCCCACACAAATGCGGCGATAACCCAGTTTGAGGATCTCTGAGAATGTTAACGACCAAAAAAACGTGAATTGGCGCTATTATTGCACAAAATATGAAGAATTCGCAGAGAAATGTAATAAAATAAGACGAATAACTAAAGAACTTTGTGAAAATTTAGCCACATTTACACCGACAGATACCGGATTTTCCCGGCATTTGACTTGACATATACTGCGTGTGTACGATATCCATTTACACGGGCCGTTAGATTTTCATCGTGTAGCTATGTACTCAAGTTTTATCGCATTTTACTGACATAATCTTCATTTTGGTAGGTGAAATTGTAACAATTCGACTAAGTTTTCTTTTGGAAACATACTCTGGATATTCTAACGTTCATTTCAGTGTGAGAAATATAAAAAAAGATCGGAACTTCCAATGTAGATCTCTGATTCGTTTCGGACATTCGTTCATTTCAATATAAAACAAAGTCGTTAACGAAATATTGCAGTAACTAAAAGAAGAACAAATAACACATAGGCTTACCACCATATTTGACCTAGACCATTCTCTTACAATAAGAAATTAGATAAACAACCCCTAAATTCTTATCTCTATCCTTCCATGTCAACGAAATCCACATTTTCAGCTGCCCTTCTGTTTACTTTTTGATTCCAAGAAACCTACGTCACTACTGTATATTACGTCATCTGATTACACTAGGAGATTACTAGTTTACTATTTATTAGGGTGTAAAAGTGGTCTTACAAGATTTTACATCGCGGAAAAGGGAAATGACACAATTTCGGTTTCATTTCCAATTTTCTGAATCACTTACAACAAATCCCCGATCGAGGATGTTTGAGTGCAAAGCCGGTCCAAATTGCACGAGAATCTCCCGATTTACGACCGGTTTTTCACGATATCGGTCCGGTTTCTTCTCGTTATTCAATGCTGATAACGGCCGGAAAACACACGTTTTATGCAATAATACGGAGTGATATTTTGCAGATCTCTACTCATATAAAAGCTCCCCCGATATTCCATTTTAGGTAACAAAATTAGTGTGTGGATATAGATCTATATTATGTTTTATTTCGAAATGTAACACAGACAAATACGTAATCAGTATTTGAATAGTCCATTTCTTGACAAAAACGATAATTACATTTTCATATTTATTTCAAAATTTTATGCATAGAATCCTTTAAGAAATGCATATTTTCAAATGACAGATATTTCTTGTGTAAAAATTTGGAACTTTGAAATAGAGATGTTCCGGAAATAATCGATCTGACACTTCTATTACGACTTTCATTCTCGGGATTTTTTGTCGAAAAATGTGGGCGACTTTTGCGATTTTGGGTGTACATATATCCATGGTATCTATCTCTTTGATGTTGTAAAACGTAAGTGAACAAACTTTGAATATAGTAATACGTTAAACTATATTAATTCGTTTCAGTTTTTATTAATAATTATTCTAACAGATGACGACTATTTAAAAGACCACACAATGCCGGTTTGTATAAATCACACTTCAAATACTTATATAACCTGGTTAAGCTGTTTTTCTTAATTCAGGAAAAATAAATAAACTCAATTCCTTTACAGTATTACCTTTTATCGAGTAGTACATGCTTCTCCTCTCGACATCTAAAATGACGTCATCCATTGCGTCATAGGTCGCATTACATCTGTGTGAACACACCATGGTCATGTTAGAGTAGAAAACGCTTACACATCCTGGGTGATTATAACACTGATGTGCACAGACCCAATAGCTCTGTGCTAAAATAGCCCCGACTGCATCTGTTGATGTACATGTTTGTTTAAGTATTTGAGGTTGTAATTGATATTTAATAAAAAACATTTCCACCTTCAATTAAGCTTCCGTAAAAACAGAATATCAAGAATATAGCCAAACTCATTTTTTCGTATTATAAAAATATAAGTAACCAGTATTTGAAAAGTCTAACATCTATAAATACGTGTAGTTCACAGTGCAGTTCATAAGAAATTGAACTTTTCGTGCAAACAGGTTAATCGCGAACCCTCGATTTTATTTTCAAATTATGCGTATCTATATGTTTTGATGTTATCTTTTACAACGATGACAGCTTGTCATCAGATATTTGCATTTGCAAATTAAATAATTATTCGATTTATTAATAGATATGGTAATAAAAGATATTAGTTTTTTGAGAATACAAATTGTACATACATGTATATGCTTTACAAGAGATTCAACATATGTTTTCTTCACTTTCTGCCTACTTACAGATATTTAATAGAATGATTGCGAAATAAGTTGGTTACACAATTCCAATATTCGATACGATTTGATATAACCCGGACTTACCAAAATCAATGTTTGTAAGGAATGTAGAAATGCAGATACCTTCCACTGCCGAATGTTTACGATGTTGCCCGAATAATCTCGTGGTCGCTACAATCTCATTAGGTGTGGAATGGACTACCGTAATCGATATGACAATAAATATTGCTGAATTTGCTGTCCTTCATCTGAATCAACTTGAATATAAATTACTATTTACGCGAAGATACATATATACATTATGTTACCTTATAAATGTGATCCCTTTGTCAAATAATAAAACATGAGGCCAATTATGTGCACAATATAACAATGAAAATATTGATGTAAAAGTATATACTGGGATTATCAGCATTTTCTTCGTTTACAAGTCCCTTTGTTGTCCAAGTAATTTTATTAAGGGATGTCAAAGACATTTATGGTTTTGGGAAATGTTTATCAACTGAAACAAAGATTACTGCTTAAACGACGACAGATACATTAGGTAACCTATACATATAACACGACCACCAATACGTCTTCTTCATTACAAAATGCTTATGAATGAAATCTCAGAAGAGGGACTTCTGGCTATGAAGAAAGGGGACCCATTTAGTTTAAGTAATTACAAGTGGCTACTTCAAATAGGCTATTTTGCTAGTTATGGGTTGAATCTTAAAAATCGGAGAATGCTGTTCGGTGAAGTAATGAACGATGCGTTATATTTCCAAAGCGAGGAGGTAAGATATTTTGCCCGATAATTGTTCGGATCACCTTTGCGTTTATAAAGGCAATACTAAACGCAAAGATGGTCCAAAAACTATCCCACAATATCTCCACAATACTTAAACCATTTGAAGGGTTTTTTAAACGTTGCGAAAAGCATATTTTACTATCCTTGAGCCAACAACAGGGTGGTTTCCGGGAAATTCTTGCTTGTATTATTACTTCCTATATAGGCCTACTTCGGGAGGCCATTAACTTTGCTACCGAAAGTAAAAGCATACTGTATGTTTGTTTTTTAGACGCCAAAAATGCTTTTGATTGTGTTTGGCATAATGGCCTATTTTACAAAATAAGTGAATGTGGTCTTGATCACTTAACTTTACGGTCTTTCATTAAAATGTACGAATCAATGATAAGCCAAGTACACAATGGTTCATCTATCTCTGATGATGTCCCTATAAAGCAGGGAACTAGACAAGGTGGGAAAGCCCCCCCCCCAAACCCCCCGCCCCCCTGTGCTATCTCTTGTTTATAAATGGCCTTATTAAGGAGTTAGAAAACTCTAAGTTAGGCCTATGTATGTCTATTTTAATATGGATGAAAGTAGTCAATCAGTTTCCGATGACATGCTTCTTTTTAGCCTCTCCAAATCAGGATTTGATCAGATGATCGACCGTGTCTAATCTTTACTGGTGGATGTGGTTGGCGCAACGCGCGCAACGCTGAAAGGAAATCAGTTTTGCACAATAAATACGCTTTTACCGTCGAAAATGGTAAATTGTAATGACGTGTTATATTATTGAAAATATGGTAACGAATCATATATTGTGCGAAAAATTTAATTTTCTACAGTAATGACCAAGTGTTCCGAAAAACTGGAGCAATCCCCCTTAAACCTCATAGGCTTCTGTTGTTTAAGGGGGGATAACAATGTCAAGAAAAGCTATATCTTTATACTTGTAATTCTCTACCTTTGAAATACGTTCCCCTTTCCAAACAAAACCTGGCCCCGGTTTCTCGAAAAAAAAAAAACACTTTTAAGTACGTTCTCAGACTCACATCTGAGCAACGTGCTCAAATCACACGAAATCCACGTGAACTTCAATCGAATACCCTTCAACGTTGGAGAGTATTCGTTTTAAGTTGAGCATGTTCTCATGAGTATGCACGTAAATCTTTTCGAGAAACCGGGGCGTTCTTACGTCCCTAAGAGTAAGGACCTTGGAGGTATTTGACATTAAAACGAGAATACGAATTATCAGAATTTTCTTTTTTTGCCTCAATATTTTCTCATCTATAATATACATAATGGTATCCATGATATTTTCCAAGGCCATTATCTTGTGGTCATTCAAAATGGGTCGTAGTGGTGGCATGCTATTACACGTACTTTCCTTTAAGGTGACGCCATTTGTCGAATACTTTAGAAAGTGATTTGAAAATTAAGGCAGATGGTTTTATGTATTGGTGATCAATGCCTCTTTCAACTGCTATGGTCATATCGCGGCGACTGGAACACATAAAATGGTTCCTGGTATTTCTCTTAAGGGTAATGAAGAAAGTGCTCGTACATGTAATCAACATTTTATTCTTTTGTCCCAATATTTTCTTTGCTATCTTTGACAAAAGTCACATCTGTCATAAAATTTCAAATTGGAATATCCTTAATTTTTGCTGAAAAAAAAAACACAAATGAATCTGGATCTGGAAAAGGGTTCTTTAAAGCTGTTGTGAGCAACATGGTTCCAGATCAGCCTTCGTATACACACAGTCCGATCGAGAACCATGTTGCTCTCAAATAGCTTCTTCATGACCAATTGGATCACCAAGGACAACTCTATCGAATCATACCTTGGATGCATCTCGTGGAACTACTTTCAGACTATGAATAGAATACAATAGAACAACAATTCAAAACGTTCGTCTGTGACTAATGTCAACAATGACGCGACAATGATACTGAAATACATTGTTTGCAGTTCCAGTGTCCTCTCTTTTTAGAATGATTTCATCCTGCAAGTCCCGCAAGTTTCCATGATTGTGCATTTGGTTGACCTCGAAAACAACTTTATGAAGCGTAGCTACTTCCGGCTAAGAAATCCATTTTTTTTTTTAGATTTCGTCATACACACACATCCGAGTCGATGATTCGATCTTTGGTCGACATTATCCGAGGATATCCGAACGCTTCATGACAGGTTGCATCGGTGTGAGGGCAACATGGATTACCACCAGACTCCATTTGGGCACAGTCGCTTGTGGTGAACTCGGCCAAAGCGAGGGACGTTTTTTTGCGAAACATATATTCCGTCGGTATTGTTATAAAATCTCGTAACTACGGCTTAGATAAAGCCGTAGTTACGAGATTTTATAACAACTCAGACGGTTTGTCAATACATAACAGTGTACCCGGTCTATTTTTAGACCTAATTCATTGCGATTAGAGGTAAAAATCTTTATAATAGATTCACTATTAAACGAGAATTTTTACAGTCGAATTGCTTTATCAACACAACTGAAATTATTCTCGTTTAATAGTGAATCTATTATAAACTCACATTTAAACGCAAAATATCTATACTTTGTTATAGCGAAAAACGTCCCTCGCTTTGGCCGAGTTCACCACCAGTGACAGTGTGATTTTGAAACATGGCTGTCTCAAATAAGGGACCTTTTTCAAGATCCAGGCTCAATGAATTTGAGAACCAATGATTATTTGATTGATGTTTGAATTGTTCACTAATATTTTGTTTATTTAAGTAATGGTATAGTTATAAATGTATAGCTATGAAAGGCTTCAATAAATTTCAACAAATCTTTGTTTGCTGAATTATCAGGCCTGTTTTCACTAGATATAATAACCCTACATGTACACATGCATGTCGATTCGCGTAATGAATACGATTTGTCGAAACTTTGAAAGCATTGAGGCAAAATTATAAGAATGCTGATATTAAATCAGCATTTTCTTCTTTTGCCTTAATATATTCTGTGGTATTATTTACACATTTATCCTTTTGTTATAATCACATATTCTTTCATTTTCATCAGCTTTCAAATTGCAATTCATAAAAGCAATACAAAAATTGTAATGCCTTAAATAAAGGGCGTTTAAGCTCTAGGGCCTCGGAAAGATTATATCAATTGGTTAGAAGCGATTTGGCTGATATATTTTCATTGGTGTTTTAAAAATATCTATGTCAACGTTTTACGAAGAAAAAATAGGTAAAACGATAAAGCTCATTATTAATTCAGGTTTCTCTATAGTAACCTACTACCCGTACCAAAATATCGCGGCGTTTCTATGAATTTACGTATTAGATAGAGTCTGTAAAAGTAGATTCTACGCGAAATACACATTCAATCTAACTGACTTAGAGTTCGCTATCGGTTTATTTGAGAACGGGGTGTGGCTGTGTATTGACTTTTTAGATTGACCGCGGAATGACCTGCTTCATTTGCATACTTACTTGGACAAGTTTATCCGATAAAAGGTATGTCGGGATTTTTCAAATAGCTTGCACGAGATTCTCTACTCTCAAAGTGTACAAATAACGTCAATTGCCCGATAGCTCAGTTGGTAGAGTCATTGGTTTAGAAATAAAGATGTCTGAGGTTCGAATCCCCTTTGAACCAATTCCCCCATATTTTTTTTTATATTTTTTTCCTTCAATTTACAATTTATTTCATCTCCTATTCCCTCGTTGTTGACATGGAGACGCCATTGGCGACCGAGCTCCTTCTTTATTTTATGATATGTCATGATTTTACTGGCCCCAGAGCCTTCTGGACAACGTTTGTCTACGTAGGTGGAAGATGGCTCTCTGTTGTAGTTCTGCTGCTGCGTCACAGATTAACTTGGTACATTCAAAACTATTTCATTTGCTCTTTGTCCAAAGGCTTTTTGTGATATTGGTCGTCCATGGGGGTTCTTAACACGTCTACCTACCACTGACAATATTTAAGTAAATATTTATAAATTATGCTTACTTTATTGGGCAAAAACATAACAAATTGTGATCCGTATGGTTTCAATAGGGTAATATGCACAGGAAAGGTAAAATAGAAGTCCTTCGAAAAGGTAAAAGAATGAATCTTGCTTTGGACTCGAACCTGGGTCCGTTAGGTTTCAAAGCCAACGCGCAACCCATTGAGCTAACCAGATTGGTGAAAATACAGGTTACATATCAAACATTCAATATAACGTTATTCGAAAATTACGTGTTCAACCTGATTTACCTGTTTTGAAATGTGCAACTATTTAAATGAGGTAGGTCATTCCGGGGTCAATATAAATTTATAATATAGGCATCACATAAATTAGTCGCCAGTCTCCTTTATGCTAGATATAGTCGAACAGAACAGGAAATGTGCACCAAATCCTTGCCACAAGCATCAAACCGGGTAGAAAAGGCGATTCAGCATTCCCCGGTGTCGTCGTTGTTGTTGTTGTTGTTGTTATTGTTGTTGCTGCTGCTACTGTTGTTGATGTTGTTGTTGATAATGATGATGATGATGATGATGATGATGATGATGATGATGATGATGATGATGATGATGATGATGATGATGATGATGATGATGATGATGATGATGATGATGATGGCGTTTCTATGAATTTACATGAAACATCGGCCTAATCCTTGTCACAATACCTCTCAGTATACGCTGCGTCGAGGTTGTTGTTGTTGTTGTTGTTGATGATGATGTTGTTGTTGTTTTTCTTGTTGTTGGTGTTGTTGTTGTTGTTGGTGGTGGTGGTGGTGGTGGTGTCGTCGTCATCGTCGTTAAGATATTACGGCGCTTCTACATATTTACAGAAAACATCGGCCCAAGCCTTGCCGCATACGTCATATCCGTCCGTATAGGACCAACACCCGCCGTCATGAAATTGTTGTATTATCACGTTAGTTCCGTCGGATATCCACCCACAAATACAATCATGAAACCCGGCGTCACGTGCTTCTATCATGTCTTCCGGATCCGCTATGACGTAACCGTTATCTGAGCATTCCGAGACTGCTCCGGCGTAATCTAGCGAGTAACGGGACGGGCCCTGCATGTTGAATACTGTAAATAGAAAATGTGGTTTGAAAACATTTTCCCAGAACAGACCCATTTTGGCGCCCTTAGTAGAAGAAGCTTTGAAAAAAGACGGAAATGCTTCTGATCAGCATTTCGCTGCTTTTCAACAAAAAACCCTCGTAACTGCAGCTTTAAACAAGCTGCAGTTACGATGGTTTTGTTGAAAAGGCATCAATGTTCTCTTCATTTGTCTAAATATTCTTTTTGACTCCGATATCCAGCCACAAACACAATCATGAAACCCAGCGTCCCTTGCTTCTATCATATCTTCCCGATCCGCTATGACATAACCGTTGTCTGAACATTCCGAGACTGCTCCGGCGTAATCTAACGAGTAACGGGACGGGCCTTGCATGTTGAATACTGTAAATAGAAAAAAGAGGAAATGTTCGTTATCTTTGGAAAATGTGAAAATGAATAAACCGTTGACGAAACATTCCGGACTGCTCCGGCGTAATCTAGGGAATAATGAGACGGACCCAGTATGTTGAATACTGAAAATAGAAAAAAGAGGAAATGTTCGTTATTTTTGTGAAAATGTGAAAATTAACTCTTTTCCAAAAAAAAAACAAGATCCCTTTTGGAGTCCCTGGTAGGCCTAGTCTTGAGGAGCATTGACAGTAAAACTAAAGATGAAAATACTTATTATCAGCAATTCGACGCTTTTCAACAAAAAACCCTCGTAACTGCAGCTTGACACAAGCTGCAGTTACATGTACGATGCTTTTGTTGAAAAGCATTAATTTTCATTTCATTTGTTTCAATCTTCCTTTGACTCCGATATCCACCCAGAAATACAATCATGAAACCCAGCGTCACGTGCTTCTAGCATGTCTTCCGGATCCGCTATGACGTAACCGTTGTCTGAACACTCCGAGACTGCTCCGGCGTAATCTAGCGAATAACGAGACGGGCCCTGCATGTTGAATACTGCAAATAGAATATAAAGAAAATGTGAAAACACTTTCTAAAAACAGATCCATTTTGGCTTTTTTTTTTTTTTTTTTTTTTTGCTTTGAATAAAAACTTTGAAACAAAAGACGAAAATGCATATGATCAGCATTTCGTTGATTTTTAACTAAAACCTCGTAACAGCAGCTTGAAACAAGCTGCAGTTACGAGGTCTTTGTTGAAAAGCAATAATTGTCTCTCTCCATTTGTCACAATCTGCCTTTGACTCCGATATCCACCCACAAATACAATCATGAAAGCGATCGTCACGTGCTTCTATCATGTCTTCCGGATCCGCTATGACGTAACCGTTGTCTGAACACTCCGAGACTGCACCGGCGTAATCTAGAGAATAACGAGACGGGCCTTGCATGTTGAATACTGCAAATAGAATATATAGAAAATGTGAAAACACTTTCTAAAAACAGATCCATTTTGGCTTTTTTGCTTTGAATAAAAAATTTAAAACAAAAGACAAAAATGCATATGATCAGGATTTCGTTGCTTTTTAACTAAAACCTCGTAACCGCAGCTTGAAACAAGCTGCAGTTACGAGGTCTTTGTTGAAAAGCAATAATTGTCTCTCTCTCCATTTGTCACAATCTGCCTTTGACTCCGATATCCACCCACAAATACAACCATGAAACCCAGCGTCACGCGCTTCTATCATGTCTTCCGGATCCGCTATGACGTAACCGTTATCTGAACACTCCGAGACTGCTCCGGCGTAATCTAGCGAATAACGAGACGGGCCCTGCATGTTGAATACTGCAAATAGAATATATAGCAAATGTGAAAACACTTTCTAAAAACAGATCCATTTTGGCTTTTTTGCTTTGAATAAAAACTTTGAAACAAAAGACGAAAATGCATATGATCAGCATTTCGTTGCTTTTTAACTAAAACCTCGTAACCGCAGCTTGAAACAAGCTGCAGTTACGAGGTCTATGTTGAAAAGCAATAATTGTCTCTCTCAATTTGTCACAATCTGCCTTTGACTCCGATATCCACCCAGAAATACAATCATGAAACCCAGCGCCACGTGCTTCTATCATGTCTTCTGGATCCGCGATGACGTAACCGTTATCTGAACACTCCGAGACTGCAGAGAATATCGGGACGGGCCTTGCATGTTGAATACTGGAAATAGAAAATCGTCGCCAATTATCTACATTTACATAGAAAATTGATGAATAAGAACGCTGTGTAGCGCCAAAATAGAATTACCCCACCTACTTTCAATATACGATATACATCAAACGAAAGGTCCCTTCGATTCAGACTTTTCAGCAAAACATGTCCCCTTTGTGTATCTATTTGTACTAAAAAGATTATTGGAAATTCATGTCCCAGGACAACGCCCTTATGGAGAACCCTCTCTTGCATCTTATTTTTCATTTGTTGTGGCCTTTAGGCCTACTATAAAGTCAACCGTTGGATCACGAAATTTCGCAGTTCTTTAAGTCGCGAGGATATGCGAGAAATTAACTCTTGATAACAGAGGGACATACTTCGTTCATCAATAAACGTTTACCGATGGGTACAGAGTTAAAAATTGGAAAATGCAATCTGATTACAGTCCGGTGTTGACTTACAGTAACACCTGACAAGCACCAGTTGGGGTTCATCTTCAATGCATTTTCTTCAGACGAATCAAATAAACTCTTCCAAGATTCCATTCAGCGATAAAACCGTCAATTATTCCACGAATACATCACATTTCATTGCTGCAAAGAACCATGTGTTCCACGACTTGACAAGAGATTAAATTGGTTAGAGTAAAAAGACCTATAACCGAATTTGATTTTCCCATGGCCATAGAAGATGACCCCTAGCTGGTTCCTGTCAGATCTTAATCCTAAGTTAACACCGGATTTTCAGCAGATTGAACATTGTAAGATGCTTTAATACTTACCTTTATAGCGTAATTTGACGGCAGCCGTCCATTCACTTGACGTCAGCATAAAATATAGGACGAACCGCTCGTGCGTGACGTCAACAGATGATAACTGGCATACTTTTGTGTTTCCGTTCCACGAGACAGACACGCAGTCTGTGACGTAATCACAATATGATACACACGACAGGAAGTGACGTAAAACTAGTTGCTGTATGACTTCGCTGTTTTGAAAATAACGTCCGTTTATTCGTCTTAGTTTAGCTGTTCGAATTTCACCAGAAAGAGGCGCCGGTTTAAACATTAAATTCCAAACTATTTGTAGCAGAAGAATATAATGAGTAAATCCGTTATTCACTTGCACCATTCTCATGGGATTTTGTCTACAATGCAGAGTTTAGAAATGTTTGAACAAGCTTCCAGCATTTACAGCTTTCGACGGAGAGCGGCGTTATCAGTTAATAACGTCACGTGGCTTGAAATACAGTTAACACTCGTTATGTCGAACATAGGATAAGTCGAAATGAAAATATGGTCCCTTCCCCCATCAATGGATATCTAAAATGTTAAACATAATTCTTTGAATAAATAAATTTATATAAATAGACTATTTATAGACTCTAGCTGTTGAAATATAGAAGGAAAGGGCTAGAAATTCGAGCAATTTCTTTTCTTTTTCTACTATATTTCAACAATAAACGCACTTTATGAGAAAACAAAATGGTCTAGATCTATTATAATTTCAATCGAATCTGAACACAAAATCCGATGCGTCGAGCTCAAGATTTCTCGAGGTAAAATGAATTTCCCAACTAGTTTCATCGATAGGGTTTCCCGTATTTCTGTATAGACCTTCGCCATGTAATTCCTGTTATAAACCCAAACCATTCATATTGTTTCGACTAATCAAACAATACGTTGTATGTCTACCCTTTGATAGAGTGGTTGAGCAAAATTGGTACGCTGAAATTCTCTGAATACATTAATTAATAGTCTTTTCGTTATTAATTAAGTATCCAATTAATCCGTGTTTTCTTCAAAAACCTAGTAGCTGTATTAAAGCTTTAGAAAGAGTCCAGTTATAAGGTTCTTGAAAGAGGAACGACGCGACATTCTTTTTTCCAAACAATGCCCTGTCTTCTGATGGCCCTTTCCATAATAAGTTATATGAGAAGTATTCGTACTGATTAGTGATTACAAAGTTTTATCCTTTTCCTCAACTTATTCTGTGCCACATATTTGCCTATTTCCTTTTTATTTCCAAGTTTATTGTTGTCTGTTGGCTGGTCGAAAAGCCTTTTGTTTAACACTCGAGAAAATATCTCCAATTTACTCGAACAATAAGAATCGCTTTTTCAACGAAAACCTCGTAACTGCAGCTTGTTTAAAGCTGCAGTTACGAGGTTTTTGTTGAAAAGCATCTGTCGTTTCTGTTTGTTTTGTCAAATTAAGTTTTACAAATATGCATTATTTTTTTTTTATCTAAAACATGCATGTTGCCTTTTTCCTAACAAGATGTAGTTTTAACACCACCAAAAGAGAATTCTTTGGAAAACATTGAGTGAAGCCGTATAAAATTTTGACCCGTGTGTAACGCTATTGACGTTACGCTCAATGTTGGCGTACAATTACGTAACCGACGTTATTTTGTAACGTCGCTACAGTAGGCACTAAGATACGGCGGAATGGAGCTGTCATCGCAATTTCACTCCGGTTTTGATCCTATTTTGGTGCGTCACATGCTATATAACTAAAGTTGAAACGCTTACAGAAGGCATTGCTAGTAAAGCGTTTGCTTCATTCTAATACCGTTTGCTATTTTCGTCATGATTTCACATGTCCACTCTGTTCTTTCATTAAAAGACCAAATATTAGACTAGTTTAATTTGAAACAAGTTGCAAACGACAAAACGAAGTATTCTAACAGTAGAAAATGTCTAACGAATGGTATAGCAGGAAAATTATTAAGAGAAAATGAGAACTTTCTTGATTGTCTTCTTTTTATTCAATGTTTTCAAAAAGAATATCTGCTACGGATTTCAAAATCCAATGGCGTTTGCGAAATGGTCAAATATGTGTTGTTCGGTGGTTCTGTTCGTTTGTTTTAAAGGCTCTGTGATATGTACTGGTTTGCTCCTTTCCTGTGGCCCCTTTTCCTCTTGTTTTTCCTTTTTTAGTGCGCCATTCGTTACGCATCTTTTGAGCAGGTTAGATTTCTGTTCCCCCTTTTTTCGTTTACTTCATTGGCGTAGTTTTAACAATGTATCAGTTTTGTAGATTTTATTTAAATCATTTTCCTTTGTCGATATAACACACCTTTTCTGCACTGGTCTCAAATTACATCTGGTTATGAAAAAAGATGCACTCAGTGACCATTCAATAAAGAGCGATATTACTTTGACTGTTTCGGAACAACAAACGTGACGTTGACGTGACGTTTTTGGAAAGTGTGACATTCTCGCTAGATTTACGAAAGAGCGGTTTTCTTTTCGGGGAGCAATTAAATTTCGTAAAACTACATATTTGCTTATGAGCATATATTTGTACTTTCATGCTGTTGTCTTTTTTTAAAGTAAAATATGACAATACGATTTTTACCGTCTCTTCATTTTTACCCATTGAACTATTAAACGTGATTTTCGGTGCGTGTGACATTGTCGCTAGATTTCGAAAGTTAAAAATAATAAAGATTTTAAAATGTGAAACTCAACCAAGAAGTATATCATTCAAAACTACACACAATGTACTTCGAACTGAGCAAGTAAAGTTTATATTATAAAATGTGTTATTTTCTATTTCGCCGTAGTGTCTTTATAATTGCAAATCAGAAATAAAAATCTTACCTTTTCATCTAAACTAGTTAATCGCTCATTATTTTAAACGTGTATGCCTTTTTCCTGATAAACCTGTTTTGGCGTATTGAACAAATAATTTCCCGTCATTCCGTAAACGATTTGGCCGGAAAAGCGTTGTTTTTGTCATTTTCAAACGCATTTTCACTCACGATTGTGTAAAATTTGTTACATCTTACCTTATAGTTTAATGACGTTCGTGAACGGTGTGCATTAGATTAAACATATTTTGAATCTTTGAAAATATTTTTTGTCTGTAGCATTCACAAGAAAAATCATTGCCGAGTCCGAAAATATAAATTTCACAATTTTTCATTAATTCTATGCATTCTAGTGATACTTTGAAAAGGAGCGGTATGACGTTTTTCCGTTTGTACGCCAACATTGAGCGCGACGTCTATTCTGATTTCTTTTTTAAATGAACCGACAATGGACTGTCTCGTCGTTTTAAAAGGAAGCAACAAAAATACAAACTCAATGAAGTCAACAATATGCATTTGCAAAGTAACACTACTGTTTAAACATTTCTCAAAGGACCCAGTGTAGGGTTTCCCATTTGAAAGCAGCCCCAGACAACAAATTATATGTTGTCAACGACGTTGTGTTAATTATCATATATGTTATTCTCAAGTTTCGGATTTCGCAATGTTCAGAGCACGATACCAAATAAATGTCCATGTACTAAAATCGTGTTTGAATAGAGGGATCAAAATGTCAACAATCAGTTCAATGATTGTCTATCTTCTAAAGCTGTTTAATAGTGAAGCGACTAAATTGTCAACAAATGTTTCTATAATAGAGCTGTTAACACTGCCTAACATTAATGTAACCTGACAAACATATTTCATTGATTTTGAAACATTTAATATAGGCATTTGACCTGCTCTGCGCTCCAAAAGCATTTACCCTTTCCAGTGCCAAAATTTAATGGGTATAATTTTCTATTTGGGGACTTCACAACCATATCTTGTTTGGAAAAGTTGATTGATTGATTGATTGATTGATTAATTGATTGATTGATTCGGGTTTAACGCCTCTGTCAATTGCTATGGTCATACTATGATAGCTTGACGGCTGGAGCAGCTTATCATGGATTCCTGCTGTTTATGGATTCCTGTTGTTTCTCATACCAGTACCACCACATCCTAACTGGGCCTCCAGCTACTTGTCCACATACATGCAGGTTAGCGATCATTGGTTGGGGACAATTTTGTCTGAAAGGATATTTGCTGCTACCGGGGATCGAACGGGGGGGCCTCATGAGTGAGAGTCTGATGCGCTAACAACTGCGCCGTAGCCGCGGCTCTGTGGAAAAGAATTAAAGATAGAAACCCATATCAAGTTGACACATTTTAATACACTTTCAGTGATAAAACATTTGTGACCCGTCACGCTAAAAAGAGACCTTATCGGATGTGTGAAAAATATCGACCCTAGTCAGTCTGCGCAGTCCGCGCAGCCAGACTAGGGCCGATACTTTTCACTTTTATGTAATTTTCTAAATCTGGGGTGTTTCCTTATCTTACTATATATTCATTTTTCGCATACGAGATCTGGTTGAGCTGTGGTCAGTCTGACAAAATTGTCAAAATTTGGATTATTGGAGTTCGGATAAGATCTCTTTTAGAGTGACGGGTCACATTTATTACAATATCTTATTTTCACAAAAGACAAACAACAAACTTTTTCTTCATTAAAAATATAGAAATATCAATTGTACTCAACTGCGGTTTGGCAAAATAAATCCAAGACATTGCATAAATTTTTAACGAACAAGATCAGATTGGTTAAATTCAAAACTACTGCAAACAATTTGATTTCCAATTTTGATATGTGAAACTAAAGTCAAGTGAGGTAATTTTCATAAAAGTATTTAGGACATTTTTAGTCCTGCAAAACTCCTTATTGAAATTGGCTCTTGCTGCCCAACCCTTTACAAACGGCAAAATTTCAGAATGATCCAAATTCAAGGATGCTGAAGAAGACGATTTCAAGTAAATTAAATCTTACACAGTTTGGGTTATTTTCTGTAGAAAACCTTGTAATTTCAAATTGATAACATCTTATAATATCACAAACGAATCATACTCTTTTGGATAATAAGCCTACATTGAAAGACCAGCATAAATCACAAAACATTGGTGTAATTATAAACAAGAGGGCCAAGATGGCCCTGTATCGCTCCACTGGCTTTTAGACATTTAGACTACGAACTTCTTCAAGGAACACAATAGAGGTCTATTCAAAGAAGATTCATGCTACACCAGAATGAAATCCAATAAGTGATTAAGGAGCAGAAATGTTTTTAAAATTTTCTTAAAATTACACTGTTTCATATAGCGAAAAAAAGCCTAGCCCACAACGGCCAAGCTTTTCATCCAATCCTGAAGGAATTTGGAAGAGATTCATGCAAGGAAGATTCTTGTGAAGTTTGGTTTTAATTGGTCCTGTAGTTTTGGAGAAGAAGATTGTTTAACAAAATTTAATCTAATTTAATTATTCAAAATTTAAGTTCTACATAGAATTTATTTTTTTAAGGAATTAAGAAGAGATTAATGCAAGGAACATTTCTGTAAAGTTTGGTTGAAATTGGTCCAGTGATTTTGGAGAAGAAGAATTTTTAAAGAATTTTCGAAAATTTAATTTAATTAAATTAATTAAAATTTGAGTTCTACATAGAATTTATTTTTTTTAAGGAATTAAGAAGAGATTAATGCAAGGAACATTTCTGTAAAGTTTGGTTGAAATTGGTCCAGTGATTTTGGAGAAGAAGAATTTTTAAAGAATTTTCGAAAATTTAATTTAATTAAATTAATTAAAATTTGAGTTCTACATAGAATTTATTTCTTTGAAGGAATTAAGAAAAGATTAATGCAAGGAACATTTCTGTAAAGTTTGCTTGAAATTGGTCCAGTTGTTTTGGGGAAGAAAATTTTTTAAAGATTTTTCGAAAATTAAATCAATTAAATTATTTAAAATTCAAGTTCTGCAAGGATTTTATTCTTTTGAAGGAATTTAGCAGAGATTCATGCAAGGAAGATTTCTGTGAAGTTTGGTTAAAATTGGTCGAGTAGTTTTGGAGAAGAAGAAATTTTAAAGATTTTTCGAAAATTGAAATCAATTAAATTAATTAAAATTCAAGTTCTGCATAGATTTTATTCTTTTAAAAGAAATTTGGTAGAGATTCATGCAAGGATGATTCGTGTGAAGTTTGGTTGAAATTGGTCCAGTAGTTTTGGAGAAGAAGAAATTTTAAAGATTTTTCAAAAATTTAAATCAATTAAATTAATTAAAATTCAAGTTCTGCATGGATTTTATTCTTTTGAAGGAATTTAGCAGAGATTCATGCAAGGAAGATTTCTGTGAAGTTTGGTTGAAATTGGTCGAGTAGTTTTGGAGAAGAAGAAATTTTAAAGATTTTTCGAAAATTGAAATCAATTAAATTAATTAAAATTCAAGTTCTGCATAGATTTTATTCTTTTAAAGGAAATTTGGTAGAGATTCATGCAAGGATGATTCGTGTGAAGTTTGGTTGAAATTGGTCCAGTAGTTTTGGAGAAGAAGAAATTTTAAAGATTTTTCGAAAATTTAAATCAATTAAATTAATTCAAATTCAAGTTCTGCATGGATTTTATTCTTTTAAAGGAAATTTGGTAGAGATTCATGCAAGGATGATTCGTGTGAAGTTTGGTTGAAATTGGTCCAGTAGTTTTGGAGAAGAAGAAATTTTAAAGATTTTTCAAAAATTTAAATCAATTAAATTAATTAAAATTCAAGTTCTGCATGGATTTTATTCTTTTGAAAGAATTTAGCAGAGATTCATGCAAGGAAGATTTCTGTGAAGTTTGGTTGAAATTGGTCGAGTAGTTTTGGAGAAGAAGAAATTTTAAAGATTTTTCGAAAATTGAAATCAATTAAATTAATTAAAATTCAAGAATTGGTCATTTCTGTCTCAACTTTAAACGCGCATTTTTCGCTTATAAATAACAGCTTCAATAAACTGATAGCATTTCTACGCATTAGAATAAACAATCTTTGCATCAAGACATACTTTTAAAAAATGAAATAAATGTGAAATGTCACTTTAAATTGATATATTCAATACATATAAAAAAGTGATTTGAAACATTTTATTCACTAAAGTGCATTTTCAAATCATCTTTTCTGTCAATAAATAAACTGCTAAAGTAGAGCAGCGATGTAACCAAAATGAATACAAACAAAAAATCGAAGTGTTTCACAAATTCTCGTATTCGAGTGCCTATAACCTAACTGCCGGTCAGCGCTCAAATGACAAGTACTTTAAAATTAATTCAAACAAACACCCTATGGCTCCAATTTACCCGTGTCTATAATTATATACTGACTGACTTTAAAAACGCATCACTTATTTTTCAAAATATGTTCGTAGTTAAAGTCAATAGAATCGAATTTGTACTTCTGATATATATTTCAACCAATGAAACACGATATCCGATAAAATTTATTGAAGTCAGTTACCACGTTATTTCGCACGACGTCAACGTGCGAAATATGGATAACGTTTACGTTACTACACCTTATGTGACCAACTGGATTTTTGTTTTCATATTCCATATCCAAATGGTCAGGAGTTACTTTTATTTCTCAATCAATTTGATTGAACAAAAAATAAAGCTAAGAGACCAAAATTCATTGAGCACACACAGATTTTTGAATTATTCTAAACGGGTGTTTGTCAACGAGAACGGGTGAGACGTTTAAATGTAAATCAATCGACGATTTTTCACTTTCATTAGCGTAGCCAATCTACAGGGATTGTTGCTGAGCATCAGCGTCTTGATCAACCGTTTAAAACGAGCTTACGTCAAGATAATAACATACGTCAACGTCAATTACATATTTCAGAATTGTAGCACAAGAACCACAAGGTATACCCAATTTTATTATTGGTTATAATTTAATTTCTAATGCATTTTGATAAAGTATTTGAAAATACGTACTATATCTCTTAATTGGAGTTATATCCCTACCGTAGACAAATAAGTTTTAGCATTTGCGTGTACTTGTATGCGTTTATTTAATTGTTTGTTTTGTTATATTTTACCTTTAACCCCCAGAGGGTATAAATGTGCAATAAAATATATTCTATTCTATTCTATTCTATATTCTATTCTATTCGTAATTGGTTAACAACAACGTTTTCAGCTGCAAATGTAATAGAAAAATGTTGCTACTGACAAACTCTTGCCATGACAGTGAATTAACGAATAAGACATGTGGTTTTCGCAACTGGCGACTATGCCTGTGACAGATACTTACAGAAAGTCATCATAAGATCAGGGTGCGTTGGGCCTAGACATGATGAAAAACGGACGCCAAACCTATTGAATACTCTCCAGCAATATGTGGTAGATAATTCAAGCCCAAACGAATAAAGATTTTGTTTCAAATCAAGGGTCAACGAGGTCAGGATTGTTGAACGTTTTCCATACTCAGAGCGGAATTACTTGTTATTAAATAGAGAAAATTGTCAAATTCCTCACACCACCTCTCTTTAGATGGCTATATCTCAGTCATTTAATCGAATTTTTGTCTGAAATTTTTAGGAAATGTTGGAAAGATTTCAAGCTAATGTTTAATATATAATAAAACATAGGTGGGCAAGTTTAAAAAAAATGTGACCATTCACTTTTTACATGCCATGGCTTTTACAGAGAATTATATTCAACCCAATCAAAGCTAAAAAGATGTGTTATTGTGTCTATATACTGGGTATCAAGTTTAAAGAAATTAACAGTTTTACCCAGTTTCCAAGCTATGGTAAATAAAAGACAGTGACAGGATACTACAATTAGCACTTGTAATTCATAAAACAACATGTGCATCATCATCTTAAAATTTTCTTGTTATCTTATCTTCATTGGTTTAGGATGTGGAGCCTGTTTTATACAATACCCCTCTGAATTTTATGTCAGGAATGAAACACTTTTATTTTTCAAAATGTGTTCTCATTTTTGTCTATTCAGCCAGAAATCTACCACTCAATTTTTTTTAGGAAGCCATCAACCTTGTGGGCATTCTGCACTCTACTTTTTAGTGATTCGTGGGTTACAATTTCTCATATTGTGCAATATATATGCTGTCAGGAGTGAAACGCTTTTTTGTTGTCATTTCGCAAGATTGTGCACACATTTTTTGCTAAAAAGTAGTGAACATGAATTTAAAATATAATTTTGGCTTTGCTTATCCATTTAGAATAGTTTTTAGCCACCCTAATTAAGAAATCTGGATGATAATCTGTAAAATTAGCTGTTATTCTTAACATTTAAATGTCACACTTTGGTCACATTTTTTTTAAACCTGCCCAGGTGATTATGTATTTTGCATAGTATTGCCGGATGAAATTCAATAATGCGTTTTTAAAGTCAGTCAGTATATTAAATTTTGAGAAAACCGGTACGTAGGCCTACATGTACAAAGGTAGAGAATTCAACACCTCACCGCTTGTGCGCTTTTACGAACAAACAGGACGCAAAAATCGACATCATGTTAGAGCGGTTTTTTAGTGTCATTATTGAATTACATATAACTTTTGAACCATACATATTTTGAAGTAAAATTGGTACAAATATGCGAAGTGCAAAAAAACCCGTTTCTTTAGAACTGCAAATTCAAAAAACTAGATTCTCTGCTTACGTTTTAAAATATTTGACTTTGAATTAGGGTTTCATTTTTGGGACACCCTGTAGATCTACCTCTATAGAGATTTTTTCACAAACAATGCATTATCAATTTATCATACATGGTCTTCTTTTGATGGCCCTTTTCCTGATAGGCTAAAATATAAATACGGATAACCACGTTTTTTCCTTTTCCTCACTCTTATGATGGCCCTTTTCATGATAAGCTAAAATATAAATACGGATAACCACGTTTTTTCCTTTTCCTCAACGTTTGCTGTGCTACATATTTGCTTATTTCCACGTTTATTATTGTCTGTAACGGCTAGTCGAAAAATCTATTGTTTCACTCCGAGAGAGGGTAAATATTTCCAATTTACTCGAACAATAAGAATCGCTTTTTCAGCAAAAACCACATAATTGCAGCTTGTTTTAAGCTGGAGTTACGAGATTTTTGTTGAAAAACATCGAGATACTTTTGCTCATATACGTGCATCGGTCCTTTCTGTTTGCTTTATCAAATTATGCTGTACAAATGCATTAATTTGATTTATCGAAAACATGCATGTGTAATCATTTTCTAAGCAAGGCATGATTTTAACATCTCTAACAGAGGATTATTTGGAAAACATTGAGAGAAGCCGTATAGAATTTTGACGCGTGTTTCAAGCTATTCTGATATTTATTTTTTTCAATATTTTTAGATTAATCGACAATGGACTGTCTCGCCGTTTTAAAAGGAGGCAACAAAAATTCCAACTAAATCAAGTGAACAATATATACTGAGTCAAAAAAGAAAGTGTGCATACTTCTACTTAATATATCTACGTAACGGCTGCGATTAACTCCACCAAACTTCTACACGGAGTTAAGCTATCAACTTTCTCATGTCTATTGACAATGGAAGCAACTTTGCATGATTAAATTGCCTGGCAAATCGCCAAACGCTAATAGCACCTTTTTGCACGTGGTTATCAAAACAAACGTTTCATGATAAAGTTTATTGTCTAAAATCTGCATTCAAAGAGTATAAAAGCTAAATCAAACATAAAATTTCAAATTGCTAAATATCCAAAGATGATACGTCTTAGTAAACACGACAGATTTCACACGTAAGTTTTGCTAGTCTCTTGAACCGGCGTAAAATGTGTCGTTTTCGTCTAAATGACATCGTTCTTAAATTAAGCGTTTGCAATCATGTTACCAAAACAAAGGATACATTTTTGATAGGCTTTGGTCTGATATCCCGAATGCAGCAATGACTAGACAAGACCGTTACATGACGTTGACGCCCTTACGTCAACGTTTCAAATCTACACTAATTATGGCGATTCAGTAAAACAAACATGTGTAAGCAACACTGAAAATCGACTTAGGCAGATAGACGGCTCATAGGAGATTGGAGACCATATGTTTATCACATTATCATAATGCCTAAATCTTAACGTTACGCTGGCATAAGGCACATCGTCATCGGCACGGGCGCGTGAAAATTGGTCATGAGGGCGGTGTAGGGTCGAACATCTCTTCCGCCTGAGTTTCGTAAAATTAAGGGGCCAGTTAAAGAATTTGCAGTACCTGGAATACGTCTTGCAATATTAACGGAATAGAATTCCAAACGATAAAATGAAACGTTATGTTCGAACAGTAAGACCACAGATGTTTGCCGTCGTTCATTGAAGACATGTCACGATAGAAATTGAAGCAGAAATCCCAAGAAATTGGCATTATTTAATCTCCTCACGTTCGTCAGCAAATTCTGTGAATTTCGAAATTGACCCCTATCTCAAACATCTTAAGAAAGCACAAGTAAAATTCCATTTCACACAATTCAAAAAGACACATACATATAGGCAATTGAATTATCTTTAATTTGATACCAATATTATAATATCAATATTCAAAATTACGATAGAAATTCCAGTTATTCTCTGTGCACACTTTCTTTTTTGACTCAGCATACATTTACAATGTAACACAACTGTTAAAGCATTTCTCAAAGGACGCAATATAAGGGTTTTCCATTTGAAAGTAGCTCCAGACAACAACCTATATGTTGACAACGACGTTGTGCTAATAAGGTCCTTTCACTTATGTTTTAGTCTGTACCCACAGAACACACTTCCGGAGGCAAAGACGATGGGTTGATGGGAAATCAACATTGTACACGTGAAAATTTTTACTAAAAATGGTCACAAATCGACATTATCAACACGAGGCTCCCTAAATATAGGGAGAAAACAATGACGACGCACGTGCATTCAATATAACGCGATAAAGAGTACGTGCATTCAACATTAAAACGCTTTGGGTTCGAGAGTATTGTTACCAGAACGCTTTGGGATTGAGAGTATGTTACTAAAAATAACATATACTAACGTTTGAGCGGCGTTTTTAGACTGGTTACCGCCCTTGAAATCTACTTCGGATTTAAGTAAATACATCGTATACAACGGGTACAAGTTTACGGCGTTTTAAGACTCCAAGGACGAATTTCGGAGGCTGTTCTGTGCGGGGGGGGGGGTCTTAGATGAAATAACCTTATTATCATATTTATAATTCTCGAGTTTCGGATTTCGCAATGTTTAGAGCACGATACCAAATAGGTGTCCATGTACTAAAATCGTGTTTAAAAGAGGGATCACAATGTCAACAATCAGGTCAATGATTGTCTATTTTCCAAAGCAGTTAAATAGGGAAGCGACCAAATAGTCAACAAATGCTTCTATAATAGAGCTGTTAACACTGCTTTAACATTAATGTAACCTGACAAACATATTCCATTGATTTTGAACCATTAATATAGGCATTTGACCTGCTCTGCACTCCTAAATCGTTTACCGTATCCAGTGCCAAATTCTAATGCGTATAATTTTTAGTGGGGACTTCACAACCATGTCTTGTTTTGAAAAGTTGATTGATTGATTGATTGATTGGGGTTTAACACCTCTGTTAATTGACCAAACGCCGACTGTCAATCAAAAACATCGATTAGCCAATGGACGATCAGCAAAATGTCATGCCCCAATTGTTCTTCGTTGCACGTGTTATTGTATCGATTAATCGACTGACAATCAAAACAATCGACAGGCCAATGGCAAAGAATTTTGTGCTAACAATAGATTAGGTTTACGTTATGTTTTGATAAACCGTCGGTGTTGTTATAAAATCTCGTAACTACGGCTTAAATCAAGCCGTAGTTACGAGATTTTATAACAACACCTACGAAATACTATTTTGTTTGTCCGAATTTACGTCACAGATAACTGGATAAAATCGTTCCCTAATAACGATCACATCCCCATTGTTTGTCTTAAATTCTATGTTGGGCGGAGCGATCTGTCGATTGGCGTTTGGTCAATTGCTATGGTCATAGCGCGACGGCTGGAGCAGCTAATCATAGATTCCTGTTGTTTCTCATACCAGTACCACCACATCCTAACGGAGCCTCCAGCTACTCGCCCACATAGATTAACAATATCAAACCATTGGTAGTAGACAATTTGTCTGAAAGGATAGTTGCCGCGACCGGGGATCAATTTGATTTATTGGGTTTTAAAACCGTTTTCAACTGGTATGGTCACATCCCACGGCTGAAGCACCTGACCGCGGATTCCTGGTATTTCTCTCACCAATACTACCACATATCCAAACTGAGCCTCCACCTGCTCTCTTAAATAGATGATTTACAAACTATTGGTGGG
Organism: Fragum sueziense; assembly: GCA_963680895.1. Lineage (NCBI taxonomy): Eukaryota > Metazoa > Mollusca > Bivalvia > Cardiida > Cardiidae > Fragum > Fragum sueziense. The sequence continues at coordinate 5,419,622 of OY804610.1, forward strand.
AGACAATTTTGTCAGAAAGGATATTTGCAACGACAGGGGATAACAAGAGCTGTCACTGTAAGATGACAATGCCCCCGACACCGCTTTGATCGTCATAAGGTCAAGGTCATCCAGGGGTCAAGGTCACCAAAGTATGTGCCTTCAGAAAGGTAATGTACCAAGGAATGTTGTGGTAAAGTATGAAGCGAATATGTTAAGTAATAAGGAAGTTATGGCCAATGTTAAAGTTTTTGGACGGAATGACGGATGGACGGACGGACAGACGGACGGACGGACAGACGGACGGACAAGTCAAATTTATGATGCCTCCCTATCGGGGGCATAAAAACAAGGACCTCATGAGTGAGTCTGATGCGCTATACCACCGTAGCTGTGGCTCTGTTTGGAAAAAGGATAAGGACAGAAATGCAAAATAGTTTCACACATTTTCATACACTTTCAGTGATAAAACATTTAGTACAATATCTTATTTTCACAAAAGACAAACAACAAACTTTTTCTTCATTAAAAATATAGAAATATCAATTGTACTCTACTGCGGTTTGGCAAAATAAATCCAAGACATTGCATGCATTTTTTACGGATAGGAAAATGAAACAAGGTGTGTTTGTGAAACACTAAGACCCAAAAAATGCTAATGTTAAATTTTCGGAAGGACGGGGGGGACAGACAGACAATAGTATAACAATATGCCCCCGACCTTTTTTATTACGCAGGCATAAAAATCAAATTTGGTTAAATTGAAAACTATAGCAAACAATATGATTTCGAATTTTGATAAAAGAAACTAAAGTCAAGTGAGGTCATTTTCATAAAAGCATTTAGGACATTTTTAGTCCTGCAAAACTCCTTAATAAAATTGGCTCTTGCTGTCTAACCCTTTACAAGGGGCAAAATTTCAGAATGGTCCAAATCAAAGGATGCTGCAGAAGACAATTTCGAGTGAATCTTATAATGTCACAAATGAATCTTACTCTTTTGGATCACAAGCCTACATTGAAAGACCAGCATAAATCACAAAACATTGGTGTAATTATAAAAAAATGTAACTACAGATTGATTGAAGCTGTAGATACTAACTTTTAAAAAATAAAGACGAAAAGCTTCACAACAAATAATGAAAATTTCAAACTAGGCTATTTCCTTTCCCAAATAACAAAACCTTAGACAAAGAATTACTACACATAAATTTTATCAAATCCAGAAGACCATATATATATATTTGTATTCTAAATCATGCAAAATTTGAGGAAAAGGGAAAACATCTGGTTATGAAAATTTTCCTCTTTTCCCTTCACTTTTTCCCAAACCCTTCACTTGCGTGAATGTCAGAACTAAGCATTATTTGAGAGGGGTTAAGTTCAGCCTTGTCATACAGGTCCTGGTACACTGCACTGAGCTTTTACTAAATTGACTTAAATATGCTTTTATGTTATTCACTATTTTTGTGATACTATGTGTTAATGTTTGAGAAATTGAGACAAATATAATGTGATCTGATTTCATTCACATGATGATCAACAATTGAATAAATGACTTAATTTTAGATTGGTCCAATTTATAGCATCTATAGACATCCTTGAAGTAAAAAAGAGATAAATGCTAATTAACCCTTTCCCAAACGTCAAAATCTTAGGGTGTTCCAATTTGAAAGCATCTTTAAACGACAAAATAGATGTTGGTAACGATAAGATTTGCGTAAAATATTGCACAGAAAATATTGAAACAAAAGGAGAAACTGCTGGTTATCAGCAGTTTCTTCTTTTGTTTCAATGTTTTCCCAAGCCTTTTCTATTAAGGAAGTCAAAACCAGGTCTTGTTTGGGAAAGGGTTAACAATGTCTCTATCTCAGAGATATCTTAAAAATCTTCCAAAACGGTTGTGAAAATAAATGTTTTAAAGAAAATATTAATCAGTGACAAATGGTTCAAAATATGAAAGGTGAGTAAAACAAAGTAAACTGTATTGGCTGAGCAAAAGATAAGATGAGTTTAAGTAATCTAAAATGTGTTATTTCAAAACCAAACCTTATGCTAAGGGTAATCATTTGAATTATCTTGATTCGACAATTCCAATTAGTACCCACAACAAAAGTTTTGATGAATGATATATTGTCACTTTTCAACAAAAACCTTGTAACTGTATCTTATAACAAATTGAGGTTACAAGGTTTTTGTTGAAAAGCAGCGATATAAAACATTGCATTTTGAAAGGCAAATTCTCCCTCTTATATGTACTCTCTTACGAACAGAGCGTATTCTCCCTACATTCCATTTCGATAGAATACTCTCTGTTCTCGCGGGGTCGTTTCACGTCTAATCTCGGGGCCTTGGCGGGATTTCGGTATCCAATCGTCGCCAATATACTCATAAACAATCGAAATTTCTGATACAAGAAATGATTGGCTAACGCTTCAAATTACCAGCTTCTGCCAAAAATAGAAGCGACGTAATGTATACGTAATCAAACCAGATCAAACTGAAAGATTTTGATTCGATAATTCAAATGTTACCGGCTTCAGCCAAAAATAGAGGCGACGTAATGTATACGTAATGATCATGCAAGATAAAACTGAATGATTTTGATTGGATAATTCAAATGGTGTGCTATAATTAGATTATGACGACCAAATAGGCTGTTGGCGTACCGAAAACTGCAGAGGTCATATTTGATGGTTTAATCAATAGAGCTCGGCATGGAGAGTATCTTATATGTAGCTCTGGTATTGTTGTTATAAACACTAAAGTTGTACCAACATTAATGGGATACACTGTATGGCATTGTTAACCTATTTTTTTCATATTGACACCTTTTGACTCTCTCACAAAATAAAAGCTTGGAAAAACATCATGGAAAATAAAGAAAATGCTTGTCACATTTTCCACAATGTTGTTTACTCTGAAATTTGGGAATTTTAAAATGCCATCAAATTTAAACTGTTGATTGCAACTTCTTTCAATTTATACCACTAGACCTGGTAATGTGTTATACTAAAGTTGGGCCAACATAAATGCAATGCACACTGTATGGTATTGTTAACCATTTCCCAAACAAGACCTGATTTTGACATCCATACTTGGAATGGCTTGGGAAAACAATGAAGCAAAAGAAGAAAATGGCGATCATCAGCATTTTCTCCTTTTGCTTCAATATTTTCTATGCTATATTGTTCTAAAATCAAAGTAAATTAATCAACGCTCATTTTGTCATCATTAGTAGCTTTCAAAAGGGAGAACCCTTACATTTTTACTTTTGGAACTTGAAAGCAAAACTAAAGTTGGGCAACATTAATGTGAAGCACACTGTACGGTTTTGTTAAACTAAAGTTGGGCAATCATAAATGTTATGCTTACTGTACACTGTATGGTATAATTAGACTAAAGTTGGGCCATCTTTAATGCCATGCACACTGTATGGTTTTGTTATAATAAAATTTGGCTAACAAGCATTGTGGGAAATGAAGAAATTGCTTGACAGAAGCAATTTCTTCATTTCCATAATGCTTGCAAAATTCTTTATTGAGGGTCGTCCAAAATAGTTAATGTGTGATAAAGGGCTAAATTAAAACTGGGCCAACATTAATTTGACACACAATGTACACGCTGTATGGTTTTGTTAAACTAAAGTTAAGCCAACATTAAAGCAATACACACTGTATGGTATTGTAAACCTATTATTTCATAGTGGCGCCTTTTGACCCTCTCACAAAATAAAAGCAAATTCAAAATATTGATTGAAACTTCTTTCAATTTTGACCACTCAAAAATTTGTCATCTGGTTATGTGTTAGACTAAAGTTTGGCCAACATTATGCAATGCACACTGTATGATACACCTCACGATAAATGACCTGGCAGAGCAGCCCAAGCTAATCGAATGAGATGCTCTGCCAGGTCATTTATCATGAGTTATAATATTTAACTAAAGCAGGACCAAAATTTTGCCCTTACGTAATAGGTTATATACTAAAGTTAAGCCGACATTAATGTGACACACACTGTATGGCATTGTTATACCTAAGTTGGGCCAACAATAATTGGTCTTTTTCATTTGAAAACATTGTGGGAAATGAAGAAATTGCTTGACAGAAGCAATTTCTTAATTTCCACAATGTTTGCAAGAGTCTTTATCGAGGGTCATCCAAAATGGTTAACCCATTACCAAACAACAAAATTTTAGACTATTCATAATTTAAAAATGTTGCAGACGACAACTTCAAGTGACAGAATTTTACATTTTTTGCTCTTCCTCGGTAGAAACAAGCAATTTCTTTATTTTTGACAATGTTTTCCAAAGCCTTTATCTAGTTAGGCGTCAAAAGGCATCGTCATGTGGTAATGGGTTAAACTAAAGTTGGGTCATCATTAATGTGACACACACTGTATGGTATTATTTAACTTAAGCAGGACATAAAAGGTTACACTAAATTTAGGCCAACATTAATGTGACGCACACTGTACACGCTGTCCACCTGGTCCATCCTCATCATCATCATCGTCATACGCTTGCCGTCCACCGCCGCGACGACGATTACTTCCATGTTCATATGGGTCAAAGTCAATCAACGAATGTTCTTCCGCTCCGTCAGGAACTATAACTTCCGTGCGGGCGGGCAAACATTTTTCAAGTTCACCGAGTTTTTCAACGGGAATTGACCCCGCCGGCGGGAATATAACGTTGAATTTGATGATCAAACGTCCTTTCGTAAATGGGTCCCTATAGATGGGCATACCTTCGCCCATCACACATTTGATTTGGTTTGGCTTAATTACTTCACCTGCAAGATAAACATCAAGGTAAATTTTCATTATATCGATGGCTCAGCGCGAAACGGTTGTAACTGCCTATATGTTTATAGACAGTTACAACCGTTTCGCGCTAAGCCATCGATATGTGCAACTTCCCTTATAAAAAGCTTGACAGAATATTCAATTATTGATAGTCATTATTTTCTCATCTTAAAATTTCATAAATCCCCCAAAATACCTTGCCTGAGCCTTTGTGTAAAACCATTCCAAATTTTTCATTTAAAATGAGTAACCATGTAACAAAGGGTTTGATGAAACTGAAAGATATCGATCTATCTATAAATACTGCCTAACTCCCCTTTCAGGTATTACTGGCAGGTGATATTTTACATCATGTGGGAATTGACGGAGAAAGATTTGCCTTCATGTTGTTGGGGGCTTCAAAATGTGTCATTAAGCAAGAATGGACTATATAGAGGATAATCATTTTTTTCAGTGTAAGATCGATTTATATTTCATTGAGTAAACAACAAAAGATTTATTTTCACGAGTGGCAAAGCCACAAGTGAAAATGTAGCTTTTATTGTTCACGAAATGAAATATCAATCGATCTTACTCAAAAAACAAATGATTATTCTATTTCTTTTGTGCAAAAATTAGACCAAATGCTAAAATTTTATGACAAATTTTCTTACAGTCCGTCATTTTACATGGGACTGCTATGCAACGCTTATGATGACGTCACTTATTTGGCCCTGCCTAGATAACGTCAGATAGGGTGAAATGAACGAAAGTGGGGCATAAGTTTTTGATAATTTCACTGGATAGGCGGTGAGTTTATCAAATGATAATCTACCATTATTTCTCGATAATCCACCTAAAAGCATTAAAGAAAATAAAATTCCAACTCACCGGGAATGGTTGAAATTAATAAACTACGTTGGTCCAGGGTTTCTACGGTTTTCTGGAACCCACACACTGCTTCCACTAACTGTAGGTCCATTTGCATAATTAGGTCATTACCGTGACGACGGAATACTTCATGCTCTTTCTCGTCCAGTACAATTATTATGTCCCCTGCCTCTAGCCCTGGTTCTTGGTCCCCTTCTCCAGAAAATCGTATATTCTCTCCGTCTTTCATTCCTAAAACAAGAAATGTTTGTAAAACACATAACCCCTCAAGGGCCTACCTTTAACCCTTTCCCAAAAAATATCTAAGTTTGATGTCCCTAATTGAAATGGCTTGGGAAAACATAGATGTAAAAGAAGAAAATGCTGATCATCAGCATTTTCTTCTTTTACCTCAATATTTTCAATGCAATTATGAATATTTTACACTTTTCAAATCTTTATTAGCATCTTTTTTGTTGTCTGAAGCAGCATCTGAATTGAACCACCCTAAAAGTTTAGGAAAGACATTTACGAAAGGGTTAGCAATTGAGGCAGTACAATGGTAGTATTTTATCAAGTATATAAATACCATATGGGCAATAACTCACAAATATGATCGGTAGAAGTTTCATGAATCTACCTTGCATACTTTTTGAGTTATGCTCCATACAAAAACTAAGTATAAAAATAGCAAAGTGCAATAACTCTATAAATATGAGCGGCAAAGTAATGGTTCTTGTATACTGCACTTCACCGTAAAGACATCTATCCATATATTTTGGAAAAAGTTACACTGTGTGGAATTGTTCATAATTAAATGTTAGTTTTTAGCTTTTCAACATCCAACACAAAATAAGGGAAAGCAAACCAGTAGCTTTCCTCCTAGTACTAAGCATAATCATTATTATTAATGAGTGGAATATTGCAGTGCTCCAGCTAGGTTTTGAAAAGGGCAGGGTGCCAAGTGCCCTAAAAGGGCACTTCGAGTCGCGAAGCGACGAGACGGGGGAGGGAGTGGGAGGGGGCACCCCCCTCCCACCAGGGGGGTTTGGGGGTCTCCCCCAAGAAAATTTTGAATTCTAGGGGCTTAAAGATGGGTTCTGGTGGGTTTTAAATAGGATTTTGGTATTCAAAAAGGGAGATTATTTCAACCCCTCTATATGTCTCGTCAGACAAGTGGCACCTAGAAGTATTCTTTTACGTCTGTTCATTTAGGGCCACCAGGGGGGTTTAGGGGGTCTCCCCCTAGAAAATTTTGAATTCTATTAAAGGCTTAACAATGGGCTCTGGTGGGTTTTGAATAGGATTTTAGTATTTACATAGGGAGACTATTTCAACCCCTCCTTGGGTCTCATCAGACAGATGGTACCTAGATGTATTCTTTTAGGCCTGTTTATTTAAGGCCGAAAAACGGCCGCATTCCTAATTCAAAAGACCATTGTTTCGATTTAAGAAAAATCCTACAACAATGCTAAAAAATTCTTTCCAGACCCTTGAAATACTTTATTGGATAAACTCTCAAATGTCTTGATTTCTTGCTGTCCATGCTGTAAATTCTTTACAGAGTTTGTAAAAAATTTAGAGTCTGGAGGGCAGGATGTGATAAATTCCTTGCAAAGGCACGTAGGAAGCAATTACATATGGGGGAGGGCTAAAGCCTCAGTGTCTGAATATTGTGTGGGGGCTAAATTGGATTTTCCCAAAATTTTTAGTGTGAAATAAGGAAAATTCGGCATTTTTGACCAACTTTAGGGGGCTTAGCCTCCCTAGCCCCCTCTGTTCCTACGGAGGCCTGTTACATTTAGTAATATTTTTTGTCTGCGGTTTCTTTCAATTTAGACCACTCAACATTTGTTGCTTCAATGTGGAAAGGGTGAAGAAAGCATGGGGAAGAGGGAAAATATATGAAATGCTCAATTTCTTCCTTGTATTCAATTTCTATTTCACTAATGCATAAATAGTTCTTCGTTTTTGAACATGGCTCTTGTGATATATACCCTTGCTTTGAATTTGGAAAATTTCTAATTTGGATCTCCTTTTTTCTGAAAAAAAAATCATCTGGTAAAGGGTTAAATGGGATGTAGAAGTGTGTTTAATTGAAAGGGAGACTTTCCAATTCAGGTTTTCAGAGGTTAGGAGAATAACCAAAACAAAAATCAAATTGTCTTTTATTATTAACCAACAAATAGCCTATTATATTTTATTTCTGTGGGGAAAGGGAATAACAAATTGACTACATTCCAAGTAAAGGGTCACGCTCTATGCTAAGGGATGTAAACTATTGATTTTCTGGTACACATTTTTTGGTCATATATTCTCGAGTGGAAGACCACAATCAGTTACACAAATACTTCAGATTTGAGATATTTAATTGGCGATGGATAAATAATTGGACTAGAAATCGGTAGGTTAACTAGAATTTTAAAGCTTGATTTTATAGAAGTAATACGTCGGACATTTTGGCCAGTCAACTCTGAATTTTGCCAGTCAATGACTTGTCCGTGGCTCTCGCAAAGACTGTGAATTACAATTATGAAATAAGATCCATGAATTTAAGGTAAACTGCAAAACAAAATGGGACGAAACTGTCCGAGTGAAACGGCGATTTTCCAAAATGTAAAATATCTTATCGCAGCCTACAACTAATCTGAAATTTTCTCCGTGAAAGGTGACAAAGTTAATCATCATCCATACAATCTTGTTAATGACCATTCGTACGGATTAAGTCGCTAATCAGTGTTTGTTTATAGTTGAAAAATTGTTTTATGGCACGCGCTAACTCTCATCAACAGATTATCGGAAAACTGCCCACTCGATAATGAATCACGCGTTGTGATAGGTCGGCTTGTCGATATTAGCCACGCCTTGCATTAATTCTGTTTGTAATAAGGTTGTAAACAGTTATCCCCCGAAATTACCCGCTAAACGCATCAGTGATCACAGCGAGTTTTCATTATCAATTAAGGGAGGCGACAATACACAAGATAATCGCTTATTGAGCGAGTAAAGGCAAAATTTACAATCAATTTATAGGGCAGGGCGCTGCACTTCGACGGCAGGGCAAGGCAGGGCGCCGCGCCCTTCTAAAAGGGCCTAGCTGGAGCACTGTATTGGGTATTACCCTTTCCCAAACAAGACCTGGTTTTGATGTGCCCAATAGAAAAGGCTCGAGAAAACATTGAAACAAAAGAAGAAACTGCTGATAACCAGCAGTTTCTTCTTTTGTCTCAATGTTTTATGTGCCATATTTTACACAAATCCTATCTTTAATAACATCCATTTTGTCGTTTGTGGCAGTTTTTGAAGTGGATCACCCTAAAATTTTGTTGTTTGGGAAAGGGTTAACACCACTCTGGGTGAGTGATGATACATGGCTGTACCAAATGTGTGACAAGTCATGAAACATGGCTGTCTCATATCATATAAGGGACATTTTCCAATATGAGATTCTGGCTCATATATCGCTGCTTTTCATAAAAAAATCACTTAACTGCAGCTTAAAACAAGATGCAGTTACCAGGTTTTCGTTGAAAAGCGACAATATGTTTCATGTAAAATTACCATAATACTAATGGTTCTTTTAAATGCCTGATTTTTTATTAGAAACATGGTCAATGGAAAAGAAGAGGGTGGGCGTATATTAGAGGCATGTTCAGCAAGTCGAGTTAGGCAAAGTTGTGTTATTAAGACAGCAAAATACTATTTTTCTATGAAATTCCTTCATTGCAAATAGATTGAGAGCTGGACATACCCTTTCTCATTGCTTTTGGAAATGATCTTTGTTTTATGACTTATATTGTTTCAATCTGGATTCAGGAGATGGGCGTTTATTACAATAACCCTTTTTTCACTAAAATTGTAGTTAAGATAAGCAGATTTTCAGCTGAGATTTGGGGGATGGGCGTTTATTAGAATAATTACGGTACCTTTATCTACATGTACTTCCAGTATCTTATGGTCTTCCACTACTTTTTTCCCGACACAGGTTTTGCACCGTTTTTTCGGGTCAATCCTTTCCCCCTTCCCATAACAATCGCTGCACGTCGACTGTATTTGTTGAACCATGCCTGGCGCCAGCTGATGAATTCTGACTTGTATTCCGGTTCCCTTACATGTCGGACATTTCTGCACAGCCCCTTCTTTACCCCCAAGACCTGAATAAGAGTCAGACATTAACATTTAAGGGAAGAAAACATTGTAGGAAATGATATTTGTTGGACCATGTCGGGCAAAAGCTGGTGCATTTTGACTTGTACACTGGTTGCCTTACATGTCAGGCATTTCTGCACGGCCCCTTCTTTACTTCCGCCACCTGAATAAGGGACATTACCATTTAACAAAGAAAACATTGTAGGAAATGATATTTCTTGAAGCATGTCGGGCGACAGCTGGTGAATCCCATCTTTGCTAGCCAAGGTTGAATCCACCTACGTTTGTATTCACCCTTGGCGTTGTCTTTCGCGTCATACGTCATGCAGATTAGGTAAAAGTTAGCTGCTTTTTTGGTCGAATTGTCGAAAGTATAATAATTTGTCCATTAAAGATAGGGAATTCCTGTCTATTGCAGTGAAATTCGTAAGAAAAATCGCCCATCTTCGCGTTTTTGAGTTGCAAATGCAATGCTTTTTCCCGCCCGTTGTCATGATTTGGTTACTCATAACAAATATTTCAGTCGACAATCTGATTGGTTCCAGCGAGACCTCGCTGGAACCAATGAAAACGCTTTCCAGGAGACCAAGAAAATCAGACTAAATACGCCAAGGGTGAATACGACGTTACGTCATCCTTGGCTTGCAAAGATGGGTGAATCCTGGCTTGTATAGTAATACCGGTTCCCTTAAACGTCAGGCATTTATCAGCCACTCCTTCTTTATCCCTGCGACCTGAATAAGAGTCAATTAACAATTCATCAAATTTTCCAATTTTTTTGAGAGAGATCCTAACCCATTACCAGACAGCAATATATTTGACTTTTCCAAATTCTAAGATGTTGAAGACAACAATTTCAAGTGACTGAATTTTTTTGTTTTTTTGTCTTTTCAGAGTAATAAACATTGTGGAAAAAGAAAAAAAATGCATAGGGTAACTATATCACTAAAAACACACAACCTGACAAGCATTTGTTTTTTTTTTTAAATCATACTATTTTCTGCTTTGAGATTTTGCTGTAAAAATGGATTCAAAATCAATAGTGAAATAACTTGCAGCATTCTCCCCAACCGAATAAGCTGCCAACTACACCTTCATGTAAATCAGTGTAATGTCCCTACAGCTTCAAAACCTACCAACATCTTAAAGGGGCCCATGCTAGGTTTTTATGCTTCCGAACTGTTCGGGAACTCATATTTGTGCATGGAAAAACAATTTGCAATGCATAAAAACCTCAATCACAGCGAATAACCATCTTTCTTTTGCTATAGATCAATCCTTTACAAGTGTGTATACACATTCTATTTTTACTTCAAAACGAGACAAGGTCAAGGTCAACAAGACACACCTCCGCGGTATAAACACACCGTACAACCGGCTGTGTCGATGACTGTGACCTTATTTGCGAGGGATACATGAAAAGGTTTATTTTGTACAAGCACTGAACATTATTACGCATATTTATCAACTGTAGAATACCAAAGATCCTTTCGTTTATTTATAAAAGTAAATTCATTTGACCTAACATGCACATGACATCAGATGCCGAATCTGTCTTCTCAAACTTTCCACGCAGCCGGTTGTACGGAGTGTTAAATCTCGCTGAGCACAGATGACGTACCTCTGACGTAATTGATTTTTGAAGGCTGGGCATATTTAACCGTCACAAAACAAAGACAAAAACAAAACTGACAGCATGTTATTCGTTGACTTGGATTTTAAAACTTAATAAAGCTTGGTGAGTGCTAAGAATGGAGATAAGTGATCTACCCCTTCAGGTTGGTAATTTCATACATTATTGCTGGTTTGTAATTATTGTGCCATTTGCATTTTCGACAGCCTAGCTCGTCCCCCTTTAACTCTTTCCCAAACAAGACCTGGTTTTGATGTACCTCATTATCACTTATTGGAAGGGTTTGGGAAAAACATAGAGACAAAAGAAGAAAATACTGATATCACAAGCATTTTCTCCTAATATTTTATATGTTATGTGTAAAACCTTTTTCCAACAATAACATTATAGACCACTTTGACCAGTGTACACATTGTCCGAAGCCCAAATATTTGAACTCTATTGAATGTATCAAACTCTGAAAGCTATAATGTGTGTAAACGAACCCAGTAACTCTGTAACTTTTGTAAATTTTGCTCTGCCAAGTTGTCAACGAAAATATGTTTGTTTATAAATACACATTATGGCTTTAAGACTAAAGTAATACATCCAACAGTCTTAAAACATTTGGGCTTTAGACCACACACTAGTGAGAATAGTCTAAAATTTTATTGATTGAAAAAACATTTTACTCATAACATACAAATTCTACTCTTACCATCACATTTGCTGCATATCACTTTTTTCTTCAGGGATAATTTTCTGGTCGTTCCATTATATAAATCATCTAGTGACACTTTCAGTTGGTGTATCACGTCTTTCCCCTTCTGTGGCCCCCGATGTCGACGCCCACCACCGCCCCCAAAAAACATGTCGAATATGTCCATGGGCGAGTGAAACCCTCCGCCATCTGAACCGCCCCCTTTAATGGCCTCTTCACCGCCGCGGTCGTACGATTCTCGCTTCTTCGGGTCAGATAGTACTTCATACGCCATGCTGATGTGCTTGAACTGGAAATCAAATTACAAATTTTAACTCTTTCCCAAACAAGACCTGGGTTTGACACCCCTTATAGAAAAGGAATTGGAAAAGATTGAGGCAAAAGAAGAAAATGCTGTTGACCAGCATTTTCTCCTTTTGTCTCAATATTTTCTGTGCTACCTTGTTCTGGAATATGAAACATGCAGAAGTCTTTAATTTGGACCATCCTATTTTTTGTTGTTTTGGAAAGGGTTATTTTTCTAAGCATTTATTTTCAAATGCAATTTCATCCGGCTTTATCAAAAATGTTTTTCAAAGGCCATCTACAAGCATCAAGAGCAAATTTTTCAGAAATTACACAATCAGCTATACTCACATATCGCCGTTGTAAATGCAATACCTCGCATCCCGTTTTTGGAAAATTTTAAAGGGAAAGGAAAAAAGTGTAGTAACTTTTCCCAAACTGAAATGTTTTACTTGTTGGACATATTGTTCATAAATAATGTATCATTGATACCGATCGGTAAAAATATGTCAAAACCTGCGAGAATTGTCTAAACTGGACACTCAAGTTTGTACTTTGAAAATCGCAAGAATCGACATATGAGGTTTTGCATTTACACTGACGATATATTTCTTTATATTCCTTGTCTTAGAAACAATGTACATTTCTGGATTAAATAGGTTGACTTCCTAACTCATTACCACAATTTTAGACTTGTCAAAATTCAAAGATGATGCAGATGACAATTTTAAGTGAATATTTTTTTCTTTTGGGGTAGAAAACTAGACAGCCCTGGCGGTCTGGAAGCGCTCCACAGGCCTGACTGTTTGTCTTGTTGAATGCAATTTCAAAGGTTCAGGCTGCGCAAACAAGCAAATGCATGACCAAGCTGAAAATTACAAACAAATAGGGTCATATGGTCAGTAAGATTCTGTGAAAGTTCTGTATTGATTAGTTAATACTAATTTGGTTGTCAAAGAGAAAATAAAGCCGAAAACGGCAGTTTTGTCAATTCAAAGGGCACATAACTCATGTTATAACATTCAGATCCAAGCTGAAAACTATACCAAGGCAAGATGTTATAGTCTCCAATATTCTGTCCTAGTTTTGTCTTGGATTGATCTATATTTGTAGTTGCTAGAGTGAAAACAAAGTCAAAATAGAGTCGAAAATTGCAATTTTGTCAATTTCAAGGGCACATAACTCATGATATAAAATCTAGATCAAGCTGAAAATTAAGCCAAGGCAAGATCTTATGATAACCAACATTCTGTTTCAAGTTTTGTCTTGATAAGTCAATATTTGTAGTTGCTACAATGAAAACAAAGTCAAAATAGAGCCGAAAATGACAATTTTGTCAATTTCAGGGGCACATAACTCATGATGTAAAATTTAGATCAAGCTGAAAAGTAGCCATGTAAGATTCACACTCAAGTGATTGGGAGATCCATGAGTCAAAGGAAATAAATTTCCTTGACAACTCCCTAATAAAATTTGAAAAATTCCCTGCCATTAAATCTCTAAAACTACTACAGAAACACAAACAAACCTTTTCAGGGTCTTCAGGGTTCTTATCTGGATGGTATTTCAACGCCATTTTTCTGTACGCCTTTTTTATTTCTTCCGGGGTTGACGTGGGTTTTACACCCAGGAGGTCATAGTATGCTGTTTCTTTCACCATTTTTTCTTCTTCTATTATAATCTAATCAACAAATCTGAAAAAACATACCATAGGAATTTTAATTTTAACCCTTTCCCAAACCAGGTTATGACGTCTCTAATTGAATAGGCTTGGGAAAACATTCAGGCAAAAGAAGAAACTGCTGACAACCAGCAGTTTCTCCTTTTGTCTCAATATTTTCTGTGCTATATTGTACGTAAATTTTATCTTTATCAGCATAAAAGTTGTTGTCTGCAACTGCTTTCAATTTGGACCAACCCAAAATGTTGCTGTTTGGTAAAGGGTAAACAGATTGTACCGTGTTTTCTTCTTCTTCTTCTTTGAATGGATCCCTAAAATGGACTTGTTCCCAATATTAAAGGCACCATTTAACCTTTCCCTAAAAATTTTAAGCTTGTCCAAATTAAAAGAAGTTGCAGACAAGTTAACATTTTCAATTTGATGTTTAAGTTTTGTAATTTTTTTACTTTTGGGTAACATTGTGGGAAATGAAGAAATTGCTTGTCACAAGTAATTTCTTTATTTCTCTTGGTGTTTTCCAAAGCCTTTATCTTGTAGGGCATCAAAAGACGTCGCTGTGTGTGAATGAAATAAATTTAAAAAAAAATATGGAAAAGATATTCAATATTCTTAAGATTTTCCTTCTTTATGGAAACAAGAGTGCCATGGTCACAATATATGCCGCCACTTATAAAACTTGAGACAAAAAAATGGCATCGACAAGGATTTATAAATATTCACACAAAAACCTGTAAAAAGTTGTGTTCACAAAAAGGTTTTTATAAATATCCAGTCAAAAACCTTGAAGGAATTGCGTTCACGAGGCTGAAATATCATTAAGCCCCAGAAACTAAGATTGAAGGGGGCATAACTCAGGCAAAAATCAATGAACCATAAAATCCTTCCTTCATGCACATCTACCAATTGAGGTGATAACATTGACCAAGTTTCATTAAGATCTAGCCAGAAACTTAGGAGGAGTTGCGTTGACAAGACTGCAATTTCAATAAGCCCCAGAGACTAAGTTTTTAAGGGGCATAACTCAGGCAAAAATCAACGAACCATAAAATCCTTCCTTCATGCACATCAACCAATTGAGGTTATAACATTGACCAAGTTTCAAGAAGATCCAGCCAGAAACTTAGGAGAAGTTGCGTTGACAAGACTGCAATTTCAATAAGCCCCAGAGACTAAGTTTTTAAGGGGCATAACTCAGGCAAAAATCTACGAACCATTAAATCCTTCCTTCATGCACATCTACCAATTGAGGTGATAACATTGACCAAGTTTCAAGAAGATCCAGCCAGAAACTTAGGAGGAGTTGCATTGACAAGAAAAGTGGACGGACGTACGGATGGATGGACAGACGGAGAAGATGACGCCAATATACGTCCGCCTCCGGCGACATATAAAAAATTTACCATTCCATTCATATGTTCGGCTACATTACAGCTTGCACGTTTTTTGCCTATTTCCACGCATCGCTGCGATTTGATATCGGGTGGATTTTGGTGGAAAACATGATGGCCCTGAAAGCGTGTTTTTCCACACAAATGCATGTGATTTTTAAGCACAATTTTCCACTCGAACACCGCCGTGATCACCACAATTTTCCATCCATTGCAGCCACTCATGGCCAAGCGTGGAAATTTCGAGTGGAAAAACGCATGGTTGTGATGGCAAATTGCAGCGATTTTCCACCCATTTTTTTGTGCGCAGTGGGCAAGTGTAAAACTGTTATAGGCAAAAAACGCAGAAGCTGTACCACATAGTAAAATACTTATGACATAATAGAATTTCCTGTGCATTTTAATTGAATTTGAACAGTAGATTAAACAGAGAACCTAGTGTTTTGTTGCAATCTCTATTCAGGGCTTTTCTTCCTTCTTTAATAGAGGCCGAAATTCGGTGGCTTCCCAATTGAAAAATGGCTCCTTTTTTCCCAATTTCAAAGTAAGAATTTCCCAATTTTCAAAACTAAAAATTCTCAAAATTTGAAAATGAAAAATGATCGATGACCTACTGGCAATTCTAGTCTCAAAGAAGCAGTGTGTGTTCTATAATTTAGTAATTCTGGTTATATATAAAGTGTTGTTTAAAAAAAATTATTTTCATTTGAACATTTATTCTAAATTAGCGACATTTTGCTTCTTAATGGGATATTTTTCAAAAGTTCATAAAGCCCACGTCTTATTTTTTGACAGGTCTAGTTGACAGACTTGATTTGATAATTCAGAATTTTGTATAGGAATTGTTTATATTTGTCCCATAAATGTAAACATGTGAGAGTTATTCTTTTCAGTTTACCTTTTCCTGAAAATATCAAATTTTAGGTTGAATTCTACAGACTGACCAAGTCATTTTCTCACAAACTGTAATCTTGCTTATGGCCTCTGATATTAGTCACATGTACTTGTTATCAAAGACAGCCATTTAATATTTTAGATATGTTTCCTCTATGGTCAAATCGTTTTAGATATCAATGTTAACAGTCAATTGGTGAGAAAGGTAAATCCAGACTTCAAAGAATAGTTCCAAAAGAACAGTGACAGATGACTCTAAATTTGAAACTTTTTGTTGTGTGAACGACATGGCCTGTGTCACATTTTCTCAACACCTCAGTATATGAAATAAGAACAAATTATGAACATGATGTCGCTAAGTAGGTAAGAGGCTAGCGCCTCTTACCTATACTTGTCTTCTTTTTCCCAATTTGACAAAAATTGCGCTAAAATTTCCCAAAATGACTGACCAGGGCCCCTTCCCAATTTCTGGAAGAAAAGCCCTGCTATTTATTTAACCCTTTCCCAAACAAGACCTGGTTTTGACATCCCTAATAGAAAAGGCTTGGGAAAATATTGAAACAAAAGAAGAAACTGCTGATAACCAGCAGTTTCTCCTTTTGTCTTAATATTTTCTGTGCCATATTTTGCACAAATCCTATCTTTAATAACATTCATTTTGTTATTTGTAGCAGTTTTTGAAGTGGAACACTCTAAAATTTTAGCGTTTGGGAAAGGGTTAAACCCTTTCCCAAACGACATAAAATTAGGGTAGTCAAGTTTGAAAGCTGCTTTAGACAACAAAACGCATGTTTTTGCAGACCTAGAATTTGTGTAAAATAAAGCACAGAAAATATTGAGACAAAAGGAGAAAATGCTGATGATCAGCATTTTCTTCTTTTGTGTCAATATTGTCCAAAGCCAATTCTATTGGGGACGTCAAAACAAGGTTTTGTTTGGGAAAGGGTGAAGAAATCCAAATTTCAATGCATTTTTACCAATTTGCCCGCTCCATCAACTATGGGAAAAACCACCGAGACATGTTACCAGCAATTTCAACCGGTCACCCAATGGCCATTTGTCGAGAATCTGGTCTTTATCTTTAAAAGTTACGTGTACAGACTATCAGACATTTCAGTCCGGAAATATGGTGTTTAAGTAACGTTACGTTCCTAACTTCCTGTTTCTTCAGACATTCCTTTGAACACATTTATTTTACATCGATTGGGAAGCAAGTTTCTTCAACTTATTTTAATCCCTCTTGAATGAGCCTCCTGGAAATGCACCAGTACTCGCCAGATATGTGGACCAATGAGTAGCCAAGAACAACTTCTGCTACCGGGGATCGAACTTAAAACCTCTTAGTCGCAAGGCTGATGCAGTGGCAGATCCAGAGGGGGTTCGGGGTGATGGTGGGGGATGGGGGTTCAAATGAACCCCCTCTGAAGCCTAATTATTTTATTTCAATGCAGAAATTCAGTCAAAATAGTATAATTATAGGAAAACGAACACCCCCCCCCCCCTAATTGTAAAGTCGAACCCCCCTTTCAGAAACCATGGATCCGCAACTGTAATGCTGTACCTCTTGACTACAGACACCACACTTTATCGTGGCATTCAACCACTGTAGAAGTGTGTATCCATATCTAGTTGCAATAATGTATAGTAGTCCGCTTCGATACCGCGTCTTTTACGGTACCGCTGTATTCAAAACAGTGTTCATTTTACGGACAAGGTATCGCCTACCAACTGTGTGCATTAGCAAAACTAAAAGCAAAATCATTCACTCTAATCTTCGGTGTTTACTTTTAATATAATTTTTACTGCATTTGATTTACTTTAGAAAGCAGTGTTGTGCCAAGGATTTTGATAGGATGAGACAAATGTCTCACTGACCCTAAAAAGTTTGAGACATTTCTGAAAATAAGGGGACAATCATAAAATTACCATCAATGGAATAGAAAAAAAGATACAAAATGAATTACCTAGAATATACTAAAACTAGTTTACGAGCAAGACATTGGTAGTTGATGACCATTGGACTGTCCCTCCCTGAGCATATATCCTGTTACGCCTTTACTAGAGCTGGTCATTACTTTGGCTCCCTAAACCCATTACAATAGATGTGCTAATCTTTGTCTTTTCATGTCATAAATCGTTTTTCCTTGTCATATTCTAACCAAGAATACTCCAGTAACCATTTCTCTCGAAAATGTCGGCAATTTCCCGTGTTTCGGTTGCCCTATCGGGGTCCGCCGTATCGGTAGATGTAGAGGGTTCAGGCTCAGTTACGGCGTGATCGGCGAGTGAGGAATAAGTCCTTTTCCGAAATAACTTAGAATTGTTCGGGGCTTTTTAGCCGAAGGTTCTGACATTTTGTTTACGCAAATGCGGTCGACGGAAAGAGGAACGAATGACTAGATTTTTCTCGATAATCAATTGGCCAGATACCACGCACCTGATGGTCCGGCATCCAATCAGAATCGAGTAAAATATAACGGTGTCGCCGTGAAAATCACTTTCGATCATAAAAGTCACTCGATTGCCCCCCGAAATTTACGATTTTTTACTGTGCGACAGGAATCGCTATGGACATAATTTTTTGGCGACATTTTCATTTTTTTGCGAGAAAATCGCGAATACACGGCCTTGGCAGAACACTGAGAAAGAGAAACCATGGAATGTTTTCATGACCCCATTCAGTATTGATTTTTCCGGAGGCCATTAAGTACCATGGTACCCAAGAGGACCATCCTAACAGAAACCTTTTTAAATTTTTATCTGGGTTTCAAACAAATACCCATCATCAAGTTTGTGGCTACAATATCGCAGCTGCCAGTAATACCCGAAAGGGGGGTTAGGCATCTAACCTAAGTTAGATATCTGTAAAGTACAGGAATATGGACGCTATCTGGAGCGCTGCTGAATATGATCCAGAAAATTTGTCAAAATAAGCAAGTCTGGGCAAATTCTCAATCTGTGTGATTTTCCTTTTCTTAAACATATTTTCTATACTTGTTCTTCTTCCAAAAAAATTTAGATAGTTCAAATAAGAATCAAAAGATGATAGTTCTGTAATCTAACGAAACAATACACACGCTGTCGTGTGTAAACACAATGACCCGGAACAATAAACAAACACGCGTTGGTAACAGCCCAAGTTTATCATGAATTTTCAGTGCGTATACGCAAATCCGTGTTGTAATTTCTATCAAATCATTAAAAACATCTTACCTAGTCTGTAATTAGCGCTCAATGACCACGGATTTGTTGTGAAGATCAATTTTATTCGTTCTTTCCTTCACTCGAATGTTCCAGACGTTCGGCGAAAAGCTGGTTCTCGATCAGTTTGACACTTGATGGGAACCAGTGTAGCTTTAGGCTAGAAACCACAATTAGACTGGATATCCACAGATTTTTCGGTTGTTATTCAAAATTTTCAAAACATTCCCAATTCTCCATTAAAATAACTCTAAAACACAGATTTTTCAAAAGAAAAGACATCAAATAGATCTATTTAAATCTTTAAATAGGACATGAAGCAGTAAAGAAAAGACCGACGTTTGGAAAAATTGCCGGGATTAGCCTACGTTTGGACTTGTTCGAATCTATCTAGAACAAATCCATTTCTAAGAGATTAACCCTTTCCCAAACGACAAATTTTTGGGGTGGTCCTATTCAAAAGCTGCTGCAGATGACAATATTGGTGTTGTTAAATATAGAATTTGTGTAGAAAATAGCTAAGAAAATATTGAGACAAAAGGAGAAACTGCTGGTTATCAGCAGTTTCTTCTTTTGCCTCAATGTTTTCCCAAGTTTCCTCTATTTGGGACGTCAAAACCAGGTCTTGTTTGGGAAAGGGTTAAACAATGAAACATTGGGATTATCCAATGACGATCTGTCGTTGTCATGTTAACGTTTTTGGTCGTTCATAAGTTTAACGCTTTTCCAATACAATATGGGTTTTTTTAGCTCACCGTCGTTGCATAGAAATGACTTATCTCGCAATGCAACCTCTTGTGGCATTTTGCTCCGCTCTTGAATAATAGGAATACGAAGTTGTTGCAACGTTTTGGGTGGTGGGGTACGTGAAAACACGCATCTCTTCATGCCATTCCAAGCATGTTCTATAGGATACATAATAGACCAGAAGTGTTTAACTACAGTATGTGGTTTCAGCGGCGGATCCAGAATTTCTATGAGGGGGGTTCAAATATACAAATATGGGGGTTCGTTTTCCTAGTTTTACACAATCATGACTGAATTTTTGCATGAAAATCAAATAATCTGGCTATAGAGGGGGGTTCGTTTGAACCCCCCAAACCCCCTCTGGATCCGCCACTGGGTTTAGCCATCGTGTCACTAGTCGTGATATTAATGAGTGACGGATTCCTACGTGCCGTGAAATGTCCGAATTTGAAAAACCAAGCAAATGCGTTCCAATAGCTTGATTCCTCACATGTTCAAGAAGACAGGATATACGGATAGAATTGAGAATATTTCAATAAAACATGTTTTTATAGTGTCCCTATGGACAAACTTTATAAAAATGTTAAAATTTAACTCGAGTTTCAAGTGCATCAAATTTACGCAGCGTCAACGTGTTCAAAGCTTTGGCTAGGGCGCCGTAAACTGTTCCAGAATTACCAACTCTATTTTTTCTATTCACGTTTAAAAACTTGTAGGAGATTCATAACAATTATTTTTTTTCTAATAACATCTTATAACATCTTGATTTAAGGCTTTGAAAACTCTGCGTTTTTCAATGTACTAAGTATATAAGACTAGTGCACGGTAAATGATTCTTTGTTGAAAATGGTTACTTTTGCACCATTGGAATCGCGTTGAAGTGTTCTATCTGATGGTGCTTACAAACTGTTAAAATAAAGTCTGGTTACTAGAGAGACTAATAGTAGGCCTAACAGAAAATTCTATCTGCTATCTGAATACATAGACATTTATATATGTTTATTTTTGGACTTAAAGTGACATTTCACATTTTTTCACTTCTTAAAAGTATGTCTTGATGCAAAGATTGTTTATTCTAATGCGTAGAAATGCTACCAGTTTTTTTAAGTTGTTATTTTAATAAGCGAAAAATACGCCTTTAAAGTTGAAACAGAAATGACAAATTCTATATAAATCTGAACTGTTGTTTTCTAGTCATATTACGTGAACAGAAAAATTAGTATTTTCTGCTCAATATTTCTTTATGATAATTACAGATATTTAGCTAATATGAATGAATAAAAATTGATGAAAATTTGATGTAAAATGGTTCATTAAATTTTAAGTTATTTTAGAAAGAGTAACTGTTGCGTTAGAAGTTTCTTTAAGTGTATTCGACAGTTCTCATTTCTCAAACACTCGAAGGACCTTTTCGACAAAAATCTGGATTCAAAGAATGGTATCTGATAGAAATTCAACTCCATTGGAAAGTCATATAGTAGACACCCAATGTCAACTCCAAGGCCGTTTTATACCAAGATCTGGATTCAGAGAATGGTATATGATAGGAACTCAGCCCACATTTGGTTACGCTATAGCCGACAGTAACAAACATAAATTTTCCAAGGCCGTTTTAGACAAAAATCTGGATTCGGAGGATGGTATCTGATAGTACGTAAATCAACAAAATTTGCTAGTTCTACATTCTACACCGATAAACAACTCCCAAGCCAATTTGCACTAAAATCTGGATTCAGAAGATGGTATCGGATAGGACTTAAATTACATGGTATAGTCCATGAGAAGACACTAAATCAAAATCCCAAGGTCGTTTTACAACACGACCTAGCCCCGGTTTCTCAGAAAAACTTAAGTACATAGGGTAAGGTGGGGCAAAACGCCCCCCAAATTGTTTTTGGTCATTATCTTTAAAACGAATGGCGATATAGATGTATTTTTTGCAGTGTTACAAAGCTTAGAGCCAGCTGAACATTATGACGCGTGATTTTGGCTTTGTGAATTGAAATATGCATTTTATAGGCAAAAATAATATTTTTTCAAAAGGGGCGTTTTGCCCCACACCTGGGGCAAAACGCCCCTCCCGGTGGGGTAAAACGCCCCTGTGGTGTTTTGTCCCATGCTTCAAATTTGTTCATTTTAAGTTGACTGAAAATAGCTCTTACGCTTGAAATCAATATCTATCGGGTATTCTTCGTGGTCAATTTTTAATTTTCCGGTCGAGTACGTGGGATAACAAAGATTTCGACCATGTAACTTTTGATCCAGTGACTAACACTCTTTTGATGTTATTCGCTTGATAAACAAAAATAATGAACACGCATAGAAAGTAGAAGGCATGCAAATGAGTATCAAGGTTAAAGATTTAAAAGAATACCTATAATAGAAATTTACAAGACGTCGGCATTTTTCGGGCGTTGCCGTAATCATTTGGCGGCAGATTTTCCCCTTCGTAACGTTTCCGTATAGATCGGAAACCGCCGAATGGTCTACGGTCACGTCCGGAAAATTCCGAACAAGGGGGCGTTTTGCCCCATGAGACTGGGGGCGTTTTACCCCAAAGTGACCATTTCACCATTTATCAAAATATTCCAAATACACCAAATATTTTACAAAATGTTTCTTTTTCAATAAAACCACAATGTATTGGCTATAGATATATGTATTGCATATCAGATAGAATATATCCCGTGTCAGATGTAACTCGAATTAAATGGCAGCTGGAAATAATAAGAAATGGCCCGAAAATGATTTTTGCAAAATATTTTCTTATTGACTAATATTAGAGCTTAAATTTTTCTGTCAGATAATCTACACATTTTTTACAATCATATTAACGTTATAAGTTTGTTATAAATATTGGCATTTCCTAGAAATCGATGGGGGGCGTTTTACCCCGAGGGGCGTTTTGCCCCACCTTACCCTACTCACGAGAGTTAACATGCTCAACTTCAAACGAATATTCTCCAACGTTAAAGGGTAGCCTATTCGATTGAAGTTCACATGAATTTCGTGTGATTTGAGCACGGTGCTCCGATTTGAGTCTGAGAACGTACTTATTTTTTTTTTCGAGAAACCGGGGCCTGGATTAAAAGGATGGTATTTGTACATTGGATTGTTTTGTAGTTGAGAGTACCTAAATATTCCAAGATCGTTTTAGACAAAAATCTGCATTCAGAGGATGGTATCCAAGATAGTAATCCGAGTCTTCTCTGATGAAAATACGCTCTTTTTTATTTGAATTTTTCGCTAAATAGCTAAAAATCAAAATAAAAAAAGCGTATTTACATCAGAGAATTAAGACTCATATAACCAGGATAGTAACTCG
Organism: Fragum sueziense; assembly: GCA_963680895.1. NCBI lineage: Eukaryota > Metazoa > Mollusca > Bivalvia > Cardiida > Cardiidae > Fragum > Fragum sueziense. Next base: position 5,443,263 of record OY804610.1, read on the forward strand.
TCAAACTTCACTAGGTCGTAAGTCGACACTGATTAGCCCTTTCCCAAACTACGAAATTTTGGGGTGAACCATTACAAAAACTGTAAAGAATGGAAAAAAAGATGTCATTAAAGATACAATTTGTGTAAAATATGGCACAGAAAACATTGAGACAAAAGGAGAAACTGCTGAATTTTCCTTATTTGGAGTCTTCTTGTAGCTATTAAATGTACCGAACATGTTTAATTCTATGCGAGATTCTTTTATTGTATGTATCTAGCAGCAGTAGGCTACAACACAAAAAGACCAAGTTACAACCTTGAAAGATAGAAAATTTTCGGAAAAATGAATCCCAAACGGTGAACAAATTTTCCGTATTTCAATCATAGCCTACTTATAGCTTTTGATTGTACAGAAAATAGTGTACCGAAAAGGGCCCCAGCAAACATACCTATGTCGGGCCGATGTCGGCCCGATATCGGCCCGATATCGGCCATAAGTTGGAATATCGGCTCCTTTAGCCGATATCGGACCGATGTCGGGTCGATTTCAGATTCAAATCTGAATGATTTACTTTTTCTCCGAGAGCGGACCAATTTCGGGCTGATATCAGGTTGATTTATGAATATCGGGCGGATAGTGTTTGGTGGCACAGAGCCGACATCGGGCCGACATTTCTGGGAATATCGGGCCGATCTGAAATGTTTGCTGTTTCTTTAGTGCACCATCCCTATAAGCCCCTATTGCAGCAGCAATACAACACAAAGAGGGTATCTTGATGTTGAAAAAATGTTCTGGGAAAAAACTGTCTCAAACGGTGTAGGCCTAAAACGTATTTTCCCTTTCAAACATTTATTGGCTATTGAATGTGCCGAAAAAAAAACTTTGTCTCACACATTCTCATATATATGTACATACAATGTAACCTTGGACACTTTTTGACGTCCCACTAGATAGGCCATAAACGCGATGAAAATGCTTGTGACATGCAATTTCTTCATTTCATACAATATTTTCTGCTATGAAAGACAAAAAAAAAAAAAAAAAAAAAAAAAAAAAAAAAAAAAAAAAAAAAAAAAGATCTAGTTCACTAGATATTAGATTCTCTTCACCATCTTCTAATTTAGACCGCCCAAAATTTTGACGTAAGGAAAACTATTCCGGTGTCCAAAATCTTACAAACAACTAATGCAAATTACATTGTAAGAGAACGAGAAAAAAACAAACAAATCATTATTATTTAAATAATAGGAAGGAAAATGATAAGGGTCATGAGAGGATCTAGGGGGGGGGGGTCGGTCTGGGGGAGAGGGATCCGTACCGCCCCTGGCATTTGCCGAATATAAAATTTTGACTTTATAGAGCGTTACTATAACGTTACATATCTAACACATTTAAAGCCACCATTTGTGGCTTGGACACCCCCCCCCCCCCATGGAAGAAAATCCTGTATCCGCGCTTGATGGTGTTATTATCAGCTCTGTTGTCTAGATCTATTCTAAACTTACTTTCTTAAATACAGTGTTCCACAGGGATCGGTATTGGGGCCTCTTCTATTTCTGCTTTGCATTAATGACTTACCGGACACTTTAAAGTCAAATGTCCGCCTGTTTGCGGATGACTGTGTTATCTATAGGTCAATAAAGACGACTTCAGATACAACTCAGCTGCAGCAGGACCTAGACAGTCTGTCATTGTGGGAGCAGAAGTGGAAGATGTCCTTCAATAGAGCTAAGTGCCATGTATCATGCATGTATCAAGAAATAAAAAAAAAAAAACATTTCTACTTCTTACACTCTGCATAGCCAGCCTCTGACTGTTGTCAGTCAAGCCACTTATCTTGGAGTTGAGGTATCATCAAATCTCTCTTTGTCCCCTCACATAAACAAGATTTCCAGTAAGGCATCTCAAAGTTTAGGCTTCCTTAAATGCAATATTCACTCATCTAAGAGCCAACCCAAAACAGCAGCATATAGCCTAACACCATTGTCGAACCAACCTTAGAGTACTGCTCGAGTTTGTGGGACCCTTACCATCAAAAAGATATTGATAAAATTGAGAACATACAAAGACAAATAGCTCGCTTTGCAACAAACAATTACAGCAAGACACCAGGCACAGTGACAAATATCCTCAATGATTTGAAATGGAATTCACTGCAGTCTCGCAGACAGTTTAGCAGGCTTTCTCTCTTTTACAAAATGGTATACCAACGCGTAGATGTAGACCCTCGGCAATATTTACAACTAGAGTATAATATAAAAGACAATTACGGCACTACCATCACTTCGCTTTCCAAATACCCTCAACTACAGTTGACTACTAGTAAATGAAATTCTCCTATTTTCCCCGAACTATCGTACGGTGGAACAAATTACCAACTTATGCAGTCCTCGTCTCTCGCTTTTAAAAGCGCTGACACAACCACAGATTTTAAGTCAGCACTTGCTTCATACATATATGTTCCACCCGTAAATAAATTGCAAAACTGCTTTTATCATTTTAACCTTACTAACATTCTTTTCTTTACAGTAGTTTAAATGTAGTTAATTACAATACTGATTAAGGTTGTAAGGTTTTAAGGTTTTTTTGCACTATCTTTTTTTTTTTAAATCACAATGGCAAGTTCTTTCTCCGTGGAATTATAGTAGCTCGAGAAGCTTAAATTCATTGTCGGAATGGTGAAAACAAAAATCATTTAACATTAGTTACCAGTAGATCAGGGATAAAGACTAACAGGGGGCCTTCGCCCATGGCCCCTAATTTTGGGGGTTGGCACCTGAATCTCCAGTTAATGGAGAAATTGCCCATACCACTAATGTTAGATATTGAATATTTAGGCAAGCTTGGCCCCCTACATCCCTGTAGATTGTACTAGAATTGACCCATTACCAAACAGCAAAACTTTATACTGGTCCAAGTTAAAAAAAAATGTTGCAGACGGCAATAATGATTTTTAAAAGTGAATGAAAACTTATATTTTTCGGTCTTTTTGGATAGAAAACATTGTGGGAAATGAAGAAAATGCTTGTCATAAACAATTTCTTCATTTTCCACGATGTTTTCTAAAGCCTGTTTCTTTTGAGGAGTCTAAAGACGTCATTGACAGTGTGTGGTAATGGGTTAAAATCCTATTATCATTCCCGTTATTCCTATAATATTCCTTTCCAGTCGTTCATTATCCTTTTTGTTAATTGAAATAAAAACCGGAAACAAACCTACTTTCACTTCCGGGTTTTTCTCAGCAAAGCAAACTCAGGTGAGTCAAAACAATTAAACATAGTTAATTAATGACTGAAACGCGATTATTTAATGTCAGAATTGTCTTTAATTATAGACTTGTTTTAACATACCAACATATTTATTTCTACGCGGTAATAGTCACTCTAAACTTAACATCGGTTTTCTTCCGGACTTTATTGATCAGGGGAGATAATTTTATCACCCAGCCAAAACAGGTGAAGTATAGATTCGGTCGGCACAGTCCCTTAAAGGATAACCTTAAAAAAATACGATTTCGCAGTTCATCCTTATAAATCGCTCAGAAATGGTTTAAAAAACATTACAAGCAAAGTCATTACGTTAAGAAAAGCATTAACCCATTGCAAACCAGCAGCCAATTATCGATTTTTACCAATACACAAAATTTGCCGCATCAATTACTTCCCTTGGATTCTGTATCCTTGGATACGAAATAGTCGAACCTGTCTACTTTGACAACTGCGTCATTTATCGATAATCGAGTGATCTGATATAGATGTTTATGGGAATATCGCTTCAAAACCCTGTTGTGTGTAACTTACGATTGCAAAATTAACTTAGTAACCCATAAAACTTTATACATGTAGTATATATTTGCTTTTCCGAGGAAATCAATTTGAAAACGAAAGTGGATTCTGAGATTGAACCAGGACCGTACAACTTCTACTTAATTTGCACCGTCAGGTCGTTCAAAGATTTGCAAATTTTGATGACAAACAAATTATTATCCAAACGCCGTGCTAAAACATAATTATCAAAATTGCGTATTCATGAGTGCTGCTCCTAAAATGCGATATTCTCTGCCGTTCGAAACAGGCATTGTTTCAATTCACAGGCTTTCATCTTACCCATTACAAAGGCAAACGCTAAAAATTTAGACTGGTCTAAATTCAAAGATGTTGCAGACGAAAATAGCAAGCGAATGGAATTTACTTTTTGTCTCTTTGGGTAGAAACCGTTGTATGAAAGGAAGAAATTGCCTGTCTAAATCAATTTCTTCTTTTACCACGATGTTTGCCGAAGTCATTATTTAGTGAGAAAAACATAAGGCCAAGTGCAAATAAGCATTCAAAATTTATGTTCCAGGAAACAGCACATTATTTTGAAAACATCAGTACAAGTATCATCAAAATAGGTTAGTTTTCCGAAATAAGGATGCATTTTTTAATTTTGCTGAAAATTTCAGACAAATCCGTCAAGTGGTTCAAAAGATATAAAAGATTGAATATCTCAAAAAGGCCGAAAAAACAGCTTTTTTGTGTGACATTGATCTAAAATGCATTTTTGTTTTTAGCTCACCTGAGCACGAAGTGCTCAAGGTGAGCTATTGTGGTCGCTTTTTGTCCGTCGTCCGTCTGTCCGTCCGTCCGTCTGTCCGTCCGTCCGTCCGTCCGTCTGTCCACAATTTGTTGTTACCACTCTAGCATCCACAAATATTGACCAATCTTGACCAAACTTGGTCAAAACATGTATGACTATAAGTTCTCGGATGAGTTCGATTTTGAGTCAGATCGGACCAGGAAGTCCAGAGTTATGTGCCCTTGAACGTCAAAAATGGCTAGTTTTGACTTTGTTACCACTCTAGTATCTAACAATATTTACCAATCTTGACCAAACTTGGTCAAAACATGTATGACTATAAGTTCTCGGATGAGTTCGATTTTGAGTCAGATCAGACAAGGAAGCCTGGAGTTATGTGCCCTTGAACGTCATAAAATTGCTAGTTTTGACTTTGTTACCACTCTAGTATCTACAAATATTGACCAATCTTAATCAAACCTGGTGAAAACATGTATGACCATAAGTTCTTGGATGAGTTCGATTTTGAGTCAGATCGGACTTGGAAGTCCGTAGTTATGTGCCCTTGAACTTCAAAAAAGGCTAGTTTTGACTTTGTTACCACTCTAGTATCTACAAATATTGACCAAAATTAGCCAAACTTGGTCAAATCATGTATGACCATAGGTTCTCGTATGAGTTCGATTTTGAGTCAGATCGGACTTGGAAGTCCGGAGTTATGTGCCCTTGAACATAAAAAATGGCTAGTTTTGACTTTGTTACCACTCTAGCATCTACAAATATTTACCGATGAAGACAAAACTTTGCCACAATGTTGGTAACTATAAGATCTTGGATGATTTTGATTTTCAGTGTGATAGGAGCAGGAAGTCTGGAATTATGTGCCCTTGAATTTGACAAAATTGCTGTTTTCGACTTTGTTTACACTGTAGCATCTACATTTATTGACTAATCAAGGCAAAACTTGGCCACAATGTTGGTGACCATAAGGTCCTTGATGAATTAAATTTTCAGCTTGATTTGATTAGAAAAACAAGAGTTATTGGCCCTTGAATTTAACAAAATTACTGTTTTCGACTTTATTTTCTTTCTAGCAAACACAAATATGGACCAATCAAGACACAACTTGGTCACAATGTTGGTGACCATAAGATCTTGATTGTTTTAATTTGTTCGATTAATCGGACTAAAAAACCCAGAGTTGTGCGCCCTTGATGGCTACAAAATTGCCACTTTCGACTTTGTTTTCTCTCAAACAGCAATAAATATTAACCAATAAAAAAACTTGGACATGAGTTATGTGCCCTTGACTGTGACAAAATTGTTGTTTTCTTCCACTTTTGTTTTACTCTAACAGCTACAAATATCGATCATTCAAGATTATGAAAGCAGTTTTCAGCTTGATAAACATCTCGCATCTTAAATTATGTGCTCTTGAACTTGACAACCTTACGATTTTCATTCTATCTAGGTGCAGGTGAGCGATCAAGGACCATCATGGTCCTCTTGTTTAAATATTTTTTTCATTAAGCGTTAAATAGGATGTTGGTCTTTAAATTTCTCATCTAGAGCCAGTTCTTGAAGAGAAAACAAACACAATTTGTCAAAAATTAAGAAATTCTTTGTTTTTGCGAAATTTTTAAAAAACGCCAAAAATGGGCCAAAAATTCAAAATCTGGGTATTTCACTGTGGGTGGATGCCACAACCACAAAGAAAGTGGTTCTTGAGATATTATAACACACATGCATGGTGGAAAGGATGTAGTTTCTGATTTACATCGCCTTTTTCTTTTTGATTTCATGTCAAAATTTTGGTAGTCTTTTTCTTTTAACGAAATTTTGTCCCAACAGTAACGGTTGCAACCCTGCCTTTGTTTTTTGATAGCTATTATCATTATACAGATAATTTCTGGCCTTATTCACAGCCCCAATTTTTCCAAAATGGTTGTCAAACACTTTCCATTTTAATACTTTGTTGTATCTACATATTTAAAGCAATCACATCAAAGAGAAACAATGTCCCAACAGTAACGGAAAATGTCCCAACAGTAACGGTTACATTCTTGATAAGCTGCTCTTGTATAATAGACTATATAAGATGTTTATTAGCTGTCCTGTGAAACTTCAAAACATCCATGTTAAGTTGATACCAGCATTACAAGTTAAATATCAAATGAGCCAAACGTTTCAGGGGTTCAAAGTCAGGCCTTAATAGAATGGCTTCTGAAAGTCTTTTGACCAAGCTATAAATTAATTCTTTTTAAATGACAGTATGCATTAAACTTATTAAATTTAATCTGTAAGACTCTGAGAACAAAAAACAAGTGAATAAGAATGACTGCATAAACCTTACTGTAATAAATGCATGCCTAAATTGATTAAATGACTGCCGTTACTGTTGGGACATTTCTAGACAAATCAATTCAAGGAGCTACTTGGTAAAAAAAAATGGTTTCATTAACTTTCAAGAAGACTTAGCAAGCCAAGAAACCTTTCTCAAGCTACAAGGTGCATTAAAAGACTCATATTGTATGAACATTACTGAAAAAATAAACACTGATATAATGCTATTAGACCTACAGAATGCTGGATGGCAAGCAATTTTACAATTTATGATGCACATGTATTCTCGATCACATTAACAAGATATGTCTCATATACATGTAGCAATTGGTATAATCTAAATTTGATAGATAAGATAGGAACTTCTTCCACTTTTTATTGTGTAGACCTCAACTAAATGCAGATTTGCCCAAGTCAAAAATGATTCTTTTTATTAAGTTATTTAACCACTAAAACTTTGAGTCTTTGGAACCCAAACATAGCATTTAAATGGGGTTGAAATAAAATACCATGCATGTATCCTAAGAAAGAATACAATATACTTGTACATGTTTGAAGGTGAGTTATAAAGCTCATACAATCACATATTATAATTTCATATATGTATAAGATACAAAATATCCATTATATAGACAAAAATAAGTTTGCACATGTATTTCAAATTTTACTCAGTGGAGTTGTCGAAAATGGCAAAAAGTCATGAGATAATCATTTAAACAATTTTGTTTAACCTTAATATACATTCACTTAGCCACTAATGACTATATATAATAATACACATACTACCATACACAATTTATCAGCCCTGCAAGAGTTTTAATCAGATACTATCTTACAGAATTAAGATAATACACCAAGAACAAAAATTTCATAGGAGAAGTTTAATTTGAATTAATGTATATGCATATATTTATTCATTCATAAGTTGGTATACTCAATCAATTTACATGTAGTGGATTGTTTTAACATTTTCAGTTTGATTTTACATGTGCTTTACAAGTATATACTGAAAATGCTGCAGTAACTTTCAAGTTATGAGTAATTGGTCAACCAGTGCAGTCCGTTATTTTCTTGTCATTGTGAGAACAAATGTTGTCTGACATTAGCAGATCTGTTAGAATGAATAGCACAATTTAATACATAGTATACAAAGATTTTGACCTCTCCTATTGAAATCAGGGTTAATGCAGTGAGTTAGAAGATCTATTTAGTTATCATCATTGATTTAAATATTTTGGCTGGGAGAAAACCGTTACTGTTGGGACATACTTTAGCTTGAAGTTTAACTGTGGAAAATTGCCTGGAATCCAGTAAATTTTCTTTCAATGAAACTATGCCCTTCTTTACCTGTTTCAATGTGTTTCTTATACAATTAACCATTTTTTAAGGTAGTTACACCATCAGAGAGTTGACTATTTGGCTTTGAGCACTCACATGATGATGAAATACATGTAAACCAGAAATTATTATCTTCCTGTGAAATCAATGCTTAGTTATCCTATCTAAACACCAAGATGATAAATCCCATTGATTAGTAGCCTTTTGAAAATGTTTAAAGACTCTAAATACATGGAAGCTAATGGTGTCCCAACAGTAACGGCAACTCCGTTCATTTTTAAATCGCATATTACAATGTAACAACACGAACTATTGAAGTAATTCTTGTTTTTTATTATTGAGTTATGATGTCTTTTTATTTTGAAATTGTTTTATTTGACATATTATGCTTTATCTTCACTGAATAAAAATAAATACAAGTATGTTTTCTCAACTCATTACTTTTAAAAGCATTTATTTTAATATTTTTCTCAAAAAATCAAATGAAATGGACAAAAAATGGGTAAAAAGTTTGTCTATGGCACTGGCTTTCTATGAAACAAAATATAATTGACAGTCCTCTGAGAAAAATTACTTTTTTGTTCCTTAAAAAACCAATAAAAAATGAAAAATATGCCCCAAATATTATAAATAAAGCCCAAATAATTTTTACTTCAGACCTAATTTCCTCGAAAACATAACTTTTTTGCAAAGTTGAACATATATGCTACCATAAAAAACAACTGAAACATACAAAAACAAAAGTTTATTTTTGGACATTTTGTCACACCTTATTTGCACTTGGCCATAAAGTGGAGGAGAAATACAATCTATGTGTGTTGGTTTTCCCCTAAATTTTTCATTTAACAAAACCTGATGTTGACAATCAAAACAGAAAAGGCTTGGTAAAAACATTGAGACAAAAGATGAATATGCTGATAATCGACGTGATCACCTTTTGTCTCAATATTTTCCGCGACATTAGAGAATCCCTCTTATATCAGCATCCCTTTGTTATCTGCAGCGGCTGTCAAAATTGAACTCTAATTTTGAGCTATTTGGGAAAGAATTGAAAGCGCATAAAGATCGTTTTGGGCATTTATCGAACAGTTTTGATATAATGTAATATTGTATCAAGGCGAGTAGCAGGCGATTAAATTAAGATTGTTTGGGCATTTTTTTTAATTATCATGAGATATCAAAGTACACTCGACACTCGTTATGTCGACATCGGATAAGTCGAATTTTCGCTTTAGTCGAAGTTCAAATCTGGTCCCGTCTTCATCAATGGACATAACTTTTTTTAAACAAAATAATTTCGAACTGAATATAGCTATTGAAATATAGTAGGAAAAGGATAGAAATTGCTCGAAACGAGCAATTTCTTTCCTTTTCCTTCTATATTTCAATAATAATTGTACTTGATAAGTTTCAAAAACGGCCAAATATCAACTTTATCGAAGCCGAACAAAATTGGATGAGTCGAACTCCGGATATGTCGAGGTATGTTGACGGTCCCTCCGACTTCGACACGAGTGTCGACTGTATTGCTAAAAGGAGAAAATGATGACCTCAGCATTTAATCCTTTTCTCTCTGTTTTTTTTTTTTTTTTTTTTTTTTGCTTTTCTTATGTCATCGATAAAAAGGATCATTTTTGAAAAATTATTTGAATCGAAAATAGCATTAATAGTTTTTCTTTACATACATTAATTGGAAATAAACACTGTATTACATAATGAGCTGATTAATTACACAAACGGGTGTAAGATTCAGGTCAATAAACACGCGGGTGTCAAAGATGTCATAAAACACATGTTTATTCGCTCCCTTTACTCCGTACAGCAACTATTGGAAGCAGTTTTCAAAATTCTATTGCCCTTTTCTAAAACATATGATCTGGTGAAAATCAGGAAAAATACGATCATAGTTTTCACTCCTCGCTATATTGCAAATAAATTCTCTCTTCATCAATATCAAATTGATCTTCTGTAGCTTCGGAATTGGAAACCTCTAAAACATGGTAGTTTTGGAAAGGATTAATTCATATCCAAACGGCAAAAATACTCTGGTCTCGTCTGAAATCAAAGGTGTTGCTGACAACAATTTCAAGAGAATTATTGTTATTATTATTTTATTTTTGTGTGTTGGAGGTAGAAAACATTGTGGGAAATGCATGACAAGCAATTTCTTCATTTCTCACGATGTTTTCCACAACCTTTTTTTGAAGGGGGTGGGGGGTCATTGTGAGGGAATGGGTTAAAGCAATATCATTGAAAGAATGAAATCCTGATTAATTGTCTATTCAAATGAAAATGTCACCGAAAATCAAATACTATTTTTAAGAAGTCATCAAATTCTCTTTTATGACCGGTTGACTAATCTGTTTTTCACACTAAGTAACGAACAATGGAATTGATTTCCTTGATTATGGAATGATAATTGATAATGTCTAATTGACTGATGTAAAATTGGTCAATGTCATACGATCAACTAGTCTGGTTCCCATTCCTGAAATCTACTACGGATTTAGATCTTAATACAACGTAGTGTATCAGGAAACCAGACTAACGATCAACTGGATTTTCGCCGACATCATGTCATCTTATTAGCCCATCACTGGACAGCGAAGGTTGAAAGAAATAAAAAAATGTCTGTCCCACAATGATATGCGTCATTTATCGACAATCGAGTGATCGGATATCATGGTTTTTGCTAATTAGTGAGGAAATCGTATCAAAATGGTGAGCATGTTTATTTTTCCGATTTCCTTTTCATTATTTTCTGTGCTAGGTTGCATAAAAAACACATTCGTTCATTTTTCAAAAAAAAAAAAATAATAATATAATTTCAACCATTTCGTTTTTATCCACCATTTACTCTAGTGCGATCACTTCATTACTAGATAGTAATTGAAAACGGCGTTAACCCCCAATAAACCAAACTTATATCGCTGGAATTCAGTGCCATTTTCGACTTCGAAAATTACGTCACTAGTCACGTGACCGATCAAGTGCCCCGGTCTTATGAATATAATATATTACCAAAGGGAATTCATTTACAAGGGAGAGGAAGTAATTTACAAGGGAGATAATTTTTCGCACAAATTTTAATACGGAAAAATAAAATCTTGAATAATTTATTTTTTCATTCATAATTTGAAAAATGTTTTTACTAAAATTATTCATTGGATGATGTTGTTTTGTAAAAAAGAAAAATCAGACGCCTATAATATTACCCTTTAAGGCAATCAAAAACATGGTCAGTCATAAAAAGCGCATAAGCCCTGCGTTCAGTAAGTCAAAATGTTAGCTAACGTTAGCAACAGTCACAACATCTTTGACACAAAATTGACAGAATTGACCGGGTATTCCGAATGAAACGGCTAATCTCTTCTTCTTCTTCTTCTTCCTCTTCTTCTCAATAAGTGCAGGGCTCCTCTGGAGCATCAACGCACTGTGACTGTACAAGGTTGGCGTGAGGCGGAAACAAAGTGCAGTTAAAAACCGATAAAAACAGCATCTGTACAATTAGTTGGATGTTGCCAGGCCAGCCTTGAACAGTTCCAGGCTCTCAGCTGCGATGGTCTGGGCTGGAAGTTGATTCCACAGGCGGATGGCTACTGGGAAGAAGGAGAATCTGTATGGGTCGATGCGGCAAAAGGGTACCAGGTAGCATACATTTCTTCCTCGTTGAAGAGAGACAGTGGCTGGATGGAGATACTGGTCCGCTGGTATGTCGATTTGGTGGTGGACAATCCTGTACATCAGCACAAGTCTGGCATCAGAGCGTCTCTGTTGAAGTGAGGGCCAGCCTAGAGTGGCAATCATTTGGCTTGTGCTGCTTGTTGTCCTGTAATCTCCATAAACAAACCTGGCTGCACGTCTCTGAACGGCTTCTAGCTGGGCAATATTGGATGCAGTGTGTGGGTCCCACACTGGTGCCGCATATTCCAGGATTGGGCGAACCAGTGTCTGGTAGCATTGGGCTTTCACATCTTGCGGGCACCTAGATATGTTTCTTCTCAGGAATGCGAGCGAGTTGTTTGCCTTCTTGGTGACATTGTCCACATGCTTGTTCCAGAGCAGTTTTTCATGTATTGTGACCCCAAGGTACTTTCCATCAGTAACATTTTTCAGCTGATGGTTGTGCAGCGAATATGTGTGCTTGATTGGGTTCCTCTTTCTGGAGATGTGGATAGTCTCGCATTTGGAAGGATTGAACTGCATCTGCCAGTCTTTTTCCCACTGCTCGAGCTTAGTGAGGTCCTCTTGTAGGATGTCTGTGTCTTGGGTAGTGCGGATCTTGCGGTACAGTAAACTGTCGTCTGCAAATAGGCGAGTGGTAGAGGCTACTCTTCCTGGCATGTCATTGATATAAAGCAGAAAGAGTAGGGGGCCTAAGACAGAGCCCTGAGGGACACCAGACGTGACAGGGGCGGAATCCGAGGTGTGACCTTCAACTATGACCTCTTGACTTCGGTGGCTAAGGAAACTCTCTATCCATTTCAGGAGGCTGTTGCGAATTCCGTAGTGCTCTAGTTTGGTGGAGAGCCGTTTGTGGGGGACTTTGTCAAAAGCCTTACTGAAGTCAAGTAGCACAGCGTCGACTTGGTCGCCATCATCCAAGCTGGAGGCGATATCCTGGATTGTGATTATTAGCTGGCTTTCACAAGACCGTCTCTTTCTAAACCCATGTTGGCTATTTGTAAGGATGCTATGTTCATCTAGGTGTTTCATGACCTGGCTATGTACGATGTGCTCCAGTGTTTTGCAACAGATTGATGTCAGGGATATAGGTCTGTAATTGGCTGGTGCAGTTTTGTCTCCCTTTTTGAAGATTGGTGCGACAAGGGCATGTTTCCAGTCGTCCGGAACTCTGCCTTGGGCTAAAGACGCCTTGTACACAAGCGTAAGAGCAGGTGCAATTTCATTGGCGAAGTCCCGGAGAAACCTCGGTGGTAGTCTGTCTGGTCCCTGAGCTTTATGTGGGTTAATCTTTGTCTAGCTGCAATATCGTAGCCACAAACTTGATGATGGAAACCCAGATCAAAATGCAGATAAGTTTTGGTTACATTCTTGCAACTAACGTTTGTCTTACCAGGGGTTTCAATAACTTTTGGACCACCTGGTTCTCGAGGCAAAGTAGGCGGGTGATTTTATATGGTTCCCTTATAAATCCCATGCAATGTCAGGGTTTTTTCCTGAGCTTGAGAATTTGGGGGTCATTGTGACCCCCTTGCCTTCAAAGTTAGGGGTCCTTTTTACTATTTTGTGGGTCAAATGCCCTTGCACTCAAGTATCATACGAAGATCTGGATTTTAAAACTTGCGTCATTAATGACCCCCAGGTAAATTTCTAAGGGGTCATTTGTTTTGAAATTGCGACAATGACGCATGATTTGTGCGTCATGGAAAACCCTGCAATGTTCACAAAAGTAGAAGGGGGATGATACCCAAATAGAAGGGTAAAATCCCCGGCCCCCGCCTCTTAATGAAACCCCTGCTTACTGAACACAGCCCTGCACTCATTTGGTTAGCATTAGCGATATCAAAGGAAAATTGATTTTGTAAAAATCAATCAGATTATCTGGTTTGGTTGCTATATTTGAGGTCTACGAAGACTTTTTCAGTTCATTTTATCAAAATTTATTGAAAAATAACAGCGTTTTTTTTCTCGTACTTTTGGGAACGGGTCCGAAACCAGGCAAATTGGGAGAAATGTTTTTTTTGTCAATAATTGGGAAAACATTTTCATCACATACTCCAACAAAAATTGGGTACTGTGTATAGATAACTATATGAACTCAACTAAAGGGACTTCCAGATTGTCTCTGGATACTTTTTTCTCAACATATGAAAGGGAATGATTGAATTTTCATTCAAAAAGAAGGAATAACTTTTGCATGGGGAATTTTCTTTCCAGATTTTTGGAAAAAAATACCCTATTTGGCATTGGGAACGGGTCCTATCCACACTAAAGCAGGCTATTGGAACTCCTAATTCCACTTGTCAAAACACAGTGGAAGTTAGAAATGAACAGTACCTTCAACATTTTGTCACGAAAGTAACAAGGGTTGTTGCCTCCCTTGAGGAATGTCGGAATGTTGTACTGACAGAAAGGAAAACAATGCCAGGCAGAGGGAAATTTCATCTTACAGTCTTGGTCATGAGTGACTAGGTAAATGCCAGTAATACCCGAAAGGGGATAAATGCAGTATATATTATAAAGATAGATAGATTTATAAATGTTCTGGGGTACTAGATTGGACCTACTCTCTTAACCCTGTTTTAACCCATTACAACTCATTGACGCCTGTTGGCGCTCTATAACACAATGGCTTTGGAAAACATTGTAGAAAATGAAGAAATTGCTTGTGACAAGCAATTTCTTCATTTCCCACAATGTTTTCTACCCAAAAAGACCAAAATATTTTAGATTTAATTGATTTTGAAATGTCGTCTGCAAAATCTTTGAATTTGGACCAGTCCAAAATTTTGTCGTCTGGTAATGGGTTAATTGAAGAGTTCTTCAAACTATTCATTCAGATCAAGAGTGTTATTGCAAGGTTCCTGCTGCTGATCAAATCAACTTGATCAAGCGTGATTGAGCAATCAAGTACAGATCAAACTCAACGGGCATGGTTTATCTAGAGTGGTCTGGATAATAGAGCTTACTCACAGCTTCATATCTGAATTTTTGTTGCATTTTATAAAGTGTTGGTGTGAGATCCAGTAGAAAATTGATCGTAATGTGGTTGTGTATTGAACAGGTTGGAAGATAAACCTAATCAAGAATAATTCTTCTCTGGAGATCGAGTATGACTGCAGGGTCGATATTTCTTACCCTACCTGGAAACTGCAAAGAACCTGCATTCGATCACCTCATCTGTGCTCAAGTGATTCCTTACCCCATCCCAATCAACTGGATATATCTTCTCCATCTATGTACCTGATCAAATTGACTACATGGAAATTGGGTTTGATCGATTGGAAATCTCTGGTTTGATCAAGGAATTTAATCCATTACCACACAGTGATGACTTGATGTCAACGAGATCATGGCCTTGGAAAACATCATCATTCATGCTAATCCGAGTCTTCTCTGATGTAAATACGCTCTTAGATATTTTGATTTTTCGCTATTTACATCAGAGAGCGTTGCTCTTTGAAAAAATCAAGAAGTTCGCAACAAATTGTTGCGCATCGTTCACCGTCCGATCTTAAACGCTATCGTTAAAACCCCTGATGATATCGATAAATGAACCATTTATTGTTAAGGCTGCTGAAAAAATTACGACCAAAAAGTATTTCTAAAAGGTTAATAGGCAATGTTTTGCAACAACCCTCACCTGAGCAGCCTTTGTTAGCTCACCTGAGCACGAAGTGCTCAAGGTGAGCTATTGTGGTCGCTTTTTGTCCGTCGTCCGTCCGTCTGTCCGTCCATCTGTCCGTCCGTCCGTCCGTCCGTCCGTTCACAATTTTTTTCAACATCTTCTCCTCCTAAACCATTGGACCAATTTTGACCAAACTTGGCAGGAATGTTCCTTGTGTGATACTTTTCAAAACTTGTTCGTGAATTTTTGATTTGTCAAAAAATGTGGACGTGGCAGGCAGAAAGGGGCTTATCAGACTAGAAATCATAAGAAAATTCTTTAAAAATCAACCATTGGGCCCAATTGAACCAAACTCGGCAGGAATATTCCTTGAGTCACTCTTTTCAAAATTTGTTCTCAAATTTTTATATTTGTCAAAAAATGTGGCCGTGGCAGGGAGAAAGGGGCTTAATTAGACTTAGAGAAATCATTAGAAAATTCTTTAAAAATCAACCAATGGGCCCAATTGAACCATACTTTGCAGGAATGTGCCTTGAGTCATTCTTGTCAAAATTTGTTCACAATTTTTTTCATTTGTCAAAAATTGTGGCCGTGGCAGGGAAAAAGGGGATTATCAGACTTGGAGAAATCAGAAGAAAATTCTTTAAAATTCAACCATTGGGCCAATTTGAACCATACTTGGCAGGAATGTGCATTAAGTCATTCTTTTCAAAATTTGTTCAGAAATTTTACATTTGAAAAAAAAAAACATGGCCGTGGCAGGGATAAAGGGGCTTATTAGACTTAGAGAAATCATAAGAAAATTCTTTAAAAATCAACCATTGGGCCAATTTGAACCAGACCTTGCAGGAATGTGCCTTGAGTCATTCTTTTCAAAATTTGACCACAAATCTTTTTATTTGTAAAAAATTGTGGCCTTGGCAGGGAGCAAGGGGCTTATCAGACTTGGAGAAATCATAAGAAAATTCTTTAAAAATCAACCAATGGGCCAATTTTAAGCAGACTTTGCAGGAATGTTCTTTGAGTCTCTCTTTTCAAAATTTGTTCACAGTTTTTTTCATTTGTAAAAAACTGTGACTGTGGCAGGGAGAAAGGGGTTTATTAGACTTAGAGAAATCATAAGAAAATTCTTTAAAAATCAACCATTGTGCCCAATTGAAGCAGACTTTGCTGGAAGGTTCCTTGAGTGACCCTTCTCAAAACTTTTTCGCGGATTTTTGATTCGTCAAAAAATGTGGGTGTGGCAGGGAGGAAGGGGCTTATCGGACTTAACCCTCTCCCAAACAAGACCTGGTTTTGACGTCCCTAATAGAATAGGCTTGGGAAAACATTGAAACAAAAGAAGAAACTGCTGATAACCAGCAGTTTCTCCTTTTGTCTCAGTTTTCTCCTTTTGTCTCAGTATTTTCTGTGCCATATTTTACACAAATCCTATCTTTAATAACATCCATTTTGTCATTTGTGGCAGTTTTTAAAGAGGATTACCCTAAAATTTTGCCATTTGGGAAAGGGTTAAAGAAATCATAAGAAAATTCTTTAAAAATCAACCATTGTGCCCAATTGAACCAGACTTTACTGGAATGTTCCTTGAGTTACTCTTTTCAAAATGTGTTCACAAATATTTCCATTGGTCAAAAAATGTGGGCATGGCAGGGAGGAAGGGCTTATCAGATTTAGAGAAATCATAAGAAAATACTTTAAAAATAAACCATTGGGCCAATTTTCTATTTCCCTTATCTGTTGCTCTCAGGCTGGCCCCATGTTTATCTTATGTAAACAAATAAGGGATTAGCTTTAGCTTATCAGATGGTAATCTTTCACTAAATTCTATCAATCACAGACAAAATCTTGTTAATTGAGCCTATCATAAATGATCAATCTCTAACAGATCAGTATGCTTTGAAAATTAGCCCTATGTTGTATATTGCGAAATCATGAAATAATTGTTGAAAATTAACTAACTCAACAATTGTGCTAATTCATACCCAACCTTACAGGATCGATTGGAACAAAATTATTTCTTAATTGTTTCCAAACAGAAAGTCCTTATAAGTTTCATGCCTTTGAATTTCACAAAATTGCCATTATCACTCTTGTCATCTTGATTCAGGTGAGCGATTTAGGACCATCATGGTCCTCTTGTTTACCTTGACCTTCCATTCAAAACCAAAGGTTATACTCATCCAGCAGGCCGATTTGAAATGAAATTTTTGGTCAGGTATGACAAAAAATGATTTATTGATCTATACCCTATAGTGTTTTACCGAGTGATTCGATATGATACACAAAAACAAAGCTTCAAGTTACTTGTAACGTTACCGATTTTTCCGCTGTTTTCAAAGAGCAACGCTCTCTGATGTAAATAGCGAAAAATCAAAATATCAAAGAGCATATTTACATCAGAGAAGACTCGGATTACATTCATGCAAAATGAAGAAATTACTTTTGACAACAAAGTTACATGCAATTTCTTTAGAACTAACAATGTTGTATACACAAAAAGACCAAAAAATGCAAGATTTCAGTCTCTTAAAATTGTTGTCTGCAACATGTTTGAATTTGGATCAGTCTAAATTTTTTGTCGTCAGTGTCCGTTTTCTGTCCATCAGTCTGTGTGTTTAAGCTTTTCTTTAACTATCTTTTTCTCCAAAATTCATGCATCAATAAAAATGAATACAATTTAGTGATTTATACTTTCAAAAGAAATGTGAACATTGATCATATGGGAAGGTTAATTTTAGTAAAAAGGGAAAATGAAAGATTGTCAGATATTCTGGGAATAAAGGACCTCTATGGATAAGGCGAGAAATCTCCCTAAAATGCTCAGCTCGATGTGTCAATTTTCAAAACTTACAAATTGAGAAACAAAATTAAGCTTTATGGTTGGGTAGATAAATAAATGAAATGAATACATATTTTATGTCATTTAAAAAGTTCTATAGGTGCAGATAACTCTTGAACTTTGTACCCACCTAAAAGTCCTAAATAGTTTCATTTTCTTACACTACCGGTATTCATAGAGGTAAAATGGAGTTTCTTTTTGTTTAATTTGTTATTTATTTTCTACATATACAAGGATAGATGGTGTTGACGTCATATGGCAGCTTTGGTTTTGTCCGTTTTGCGCATGCGCATCATTGAAACAACTTTAAAAGCGCACTTTCCCGCCCAAAACCGAGGAATACCTACCTTCCATGGACTGGCGAACATAGTTCCCCCCTTGACCCAGCTTCCCATTGACATATGTTGTGTAACTTGACCATAGGCTTCCTTGGTAAAAATGATTTCCTGGGTCACGGGGGGGGGGGGGGGTTGGGGGGGAGGACATACTTTTAACTAAAAATGGTACTTATATACCAATTGTCATATTTTTGGCGGGAGAATTTCGGCTTTAAACTCGTTTCAATGATGCGCATGAGCATTAAGGACAAAACAAAAATGGTTTATGATTTCAACACCAATTGTCCTAACAACTACAGAAAAATTCTTGCTAATAAAACAATAGAAAACTTAAGTCTGGTTAAATGAATACCAGTGGTGTAAGAAAATGTAATTTTAGGGGTATGTTCAGAAACCAAGAGTAATCTGTACATGTCGAATGGTTTTGATTGTACAAAATCATTTTTCATATGATTTAGATATACATCTAACAATACAGATCTATAGAAATGATTGTCAATTTGCATGTTTTGAAAATTGACTTAAATCCATTTGAGCCTTTTAGGGAGATTTCTCGCCTTGTCCATAGAGGTCCTTTGTGGGATTCACTAGGGCTAGCAATGGCTCAAGTCAAGTTGAGTTGACTGCACTTGAATATATTTTAGCCATTTTGTTGCCACTGGAGCCAATGAATGGTTTCCTTACCCCCTACTTCATTAACAATTTAACAGAGTTCACTGCAGAAGAATTTGAAGCTCTTGTGGCAAATCATGTAAGTATATGTATACCTTGAAATGCAGCGTTCAAAACTTGTACACTGTACATAAAAACATTATGGAGAAAAGAAGAAATTGCTCACTTAGAGCAATATTTTCTTTTCCCCATAATGTTTTTATATCCAATTTCTAAATTTACACTAATAGAAATACATTATTTATTAGTTTTTGACATAAAATTCTTAAAAAACGTCTATTTGGTGTCAATTTTGAAGAAATTAAGCTGTGGGGTAATTTTGAAGCTGTAGGAGCATTACACTGATATACTGGTACATGAAACTGTACAATTGGGTTGATATAGCTTATTAGACTGGGGAGAACACTGATTAACCCAATAAACCCATTACCACATAGTGACGCTTTTTGGTGCCCCACAAGATATAGGCTTTGGAAAACATTGTGGAAAATGAAGAAATTGCTTGTGACACAATTTCTTCATTTTCCACAATGTTTTCTACCAAAAAAGACCAAATTATTTTAAATTTCCTGAACTTTAGATTGCCAACTGTAACATCTTTGAATTTGGACTGGCCCAAAATTTTGCAATTTGATTATGGGTTAGCTTCTCTTCTGCATTTTTTTTTCACCTTTAGGCCTCTTTCCACATTTTGGCTTGAAGCAGTTAAATAAAGGGTTCGTTTAACCCTTCTCATGCTGTTCACATCACACTCTCAATTTACTGTTTTGACAAAAGTTTTTGCAGATGTGCAGCCTGACCATAGCCTACACTGCCTGAATTTTAGTTCATTTTTGTGGCAAAAACTTAA